>VZTV01121059.1:2832-20118 GCA_013400875.1 Anhinga rufa
CATGGTGTATTTCCTTTATCATGGATAAAGTCTCTGAAGAAAGACTGTAATTGATTAAAACTATTTTTACTTTTAATTAAATGCGACACTTCTGCTGTGCTCCTCCATTACTCTCCCAATTATTTTGGGAACAGCAGGAGACTGTATTTTCTTGGAAGTATGGCCCTCGGTATTCATTTCTCTTGATTTTATGGCATTGCTTTCGTAGTCCATTCCTAGACACACACAGGGTAGCAGTGGGCAAGACAAACCTTTATGTCATTTTAAGAAACATGACCTTAGAAGATAAAATAATGTACATCTTCCAGTTTGCCCCAAGCAGAAGACTTAGCTTTGCTGTTTAGTATACATTTTGAGCCTACTTAATGTTCTTGTAATAATTAGGAGGGACTGACTTAGTTTCTTAGAGAAACAGTGCTACAGAATCATTCAGAGTCCCTGTAGAACTGGGTTGCAAGATCAGGTCCTGCACTAACTGTACAGACAGAGGGGACACTCTTCAGGTTTTTGTTTTCAGGATGTTCTTTTCTGTGGTGCTTCCAGTTTACCCCATGTCTCTGCTGAAGAGCTCTGCCTCTCCAACATAACCAGTGTTGCACAAATGTCTTTCTTCTGGTAAGAGGAATCTAATGGAAGCCCTTTCTTATTCTGTATTTTCCTTTATTTACTAACTCTGTTACTGACAGTCATTAGTTGAACATCGCCTGTCCATGAGCTAACACACTGTTTAAGCTTGATTATCTACAGAGTAAATGGCAAGAACAGACACCTAGAATCCTAACTTAATTTTCTCCACTCTGTTATATCCTGATAGGAACAGTTCATCCACTTCTAGCTAGGTATTTTACTATTCAAAAACAAAACAAAAACTATCTTAGGAGAAGGATAACTAGAGTAAGAGGGTTCAGTGGCTGGGATACCTCCTTTGACACAGCAGAACCAAATATAATTCTCTTATTTTTCACTTTTCCTGGATAACCTTCAGCAAGTTTTAATATCATTATGGCATATTAGCTCAAAAATGTGATAGAAAACATAGTTGCCAGCTAGCTGCAGCTTCCGCACCTTATCTCCTTTTACCTGTGGAAAGAATTAATTGGGATGCAGTAATTGTGTGAGAGAAATCAGAGTCACTTGTTGCCCTTTTAAAAGGCAGTGTGTAGTTCATTTTGCTGTTGCAGCTCAGCTAGGCCCTGTGAGGTTAATGTGCTCAGTATGACTTTCAGTCTTTCTTTGATCCTCAGTGACAAGGATAAGGCAATGAGGACCATGTAAATATAGACTGCTCCTCTTTTGACAAGAACCAGGAAACATAAATAGACATTTAATTTATCTGTAAGTAATTTCTTACTTGCTGTCCAATAAGGCCCATTAAGATAAAGATATTAACAGAAAAATGACCATGTTAATGTTCTTATTTCAAAAGCAAACAGGCAAAGCCCATAGAGGAGAAATATTTTTGCATTTCTGAGAGTATTAGAAACACTGCAGAGGAAAAAATCATGAAAAGGACTTGACAGAGGTCTGCTAACTACAACAGACTTAAATAATAAATGGGCATATCATAAAATAAATCAGTACTCGGGAACACAGAAAACAGAGATAGAAAAGATATATTGGGTCATATTCTGCATCTCCTGCTAGAGTACAGTTGTTCACTGCAGTATATCTTTTATCCAGTGTAGCCTTAAATTGTTCAAAGCAAAGGAAATTCCTCTACTTCCTTTGGGAGTGTCTGCCACAGATTGAAGATCTTGCTGTCAAGGGATGTTTCCAGGCGTTTAACCTAAATTATGCTCATTTTCCAACCATTAGTGCTGAAGTTCCTTCCTTGGTGTTTATACCTCTCAGAAGGACCTTGCCATCATAGTCCCTTCGATATTGTTTGCTCATTGTACAAACAAAAGGCAAGTCTCTGAGAATCAGGAGAAAATGAGAGGGCAGGGTGGTGCTGTTACATCCTAGTTGCTAGAGTAGCAACGTGCACTTATCTACACTTGCATATTTCTCTATTCCATGTTTAGTAGAGCAGCTTTCCAGTAGGATGAATTAGCTGGAGGGCTGTGTGTGGCCATACTACTTCCAAACCAAGTACTTAAGGTATCCCTGTCTGGCATTCTGTTGGAACATGAACACTTATGCAAAAGGGAATGAGCAGAACCAGAGTGTAACAAGGTAAAGAAAGGCATGGCTTTTGCTATCCAAGTTTTACAGGACACTCTGAGAGATGGCTATCTCTAGGAAATTCTGTAGATCTTAATTTTGTGTAAGAATAAATGGTACATTTTGATTAACAACTTCTTGTAAGAGAAACAATGAAGAAAGAAGAGGTATGGAGAGGCCAAGATTTTGTGGAGTGTGGGTTTATGTAGGAAGAAATAAATTTCACGCTGATACTCTCCACACTTTCTGTGGGCCTTCAAACTAAATAATGTAAAAATTCCAGCTGTACTCACTTTCTGGGACATGGCATTCTTATTCGTTATCTCATCGTAACTCTAAAGCAGGCCAATTTCAATGTTTTGGCATCTGTTAGTCAGTTTAATTACACCTCAAAATGGTATTTCATTGTGTCAAAAACATACAAATGACAGGTAACAGCATAATCATAAAATGCAAAATGCTTTTCTTTCCTTGAAACCTTCCCTTGTAGATGCCCTTTTTTCCTGTAGACCATTTCACTGTCTTTAAATGCCAGCGACACCTTTAGCTCCACCCCGTCACACAATTTTCCTGTATCTTAGAGTCTTGCTGCCAGATGAGGACGCTGGACAGTGGGATTGGAACCTTCCCTCTCCCTGACTCAGGGAACCGATCTACAGGGCGACACGTTTCTAAGCAAGAATCAACCTTGGAAACAGAAGTCCTTGCACCGTTGGAGCAAGTTCTTCTTTCAGCTCCTTCAGTAAAAGCCAAAACTCTTGAGCGAGAAGTGCCTTCAACAGCTAAGAGCCAGGAGTCTGTGGAAAGCATAATTAGTCACTCAACATCTGATCCGGCCATGACTGCCAAAGGTATACGACCTTTTCAAAGTCGCCTTCCAAAACCAGCTCTCTCAGGTAAAATGTCAATTACACTGAAAATCACATTATTTCTGCCCTGACGTCTGTTTTCATTAGCAGCAGTCCTATAATAATGACAATTGATAACAGAAAAGGTAAATGCAGTGCAGAAGATATTCTTTTTATGAAAGCATAAGGTTAACAAGTTTGTGACCTGAGCTGTATGGAAATTTTGTTACACGTAATGCTTATCTGAGGAAGAAAAATGTGTTAAGTACTTAAATCCTTTTCTCAAGAAACAGTACTTGAAGAAAAAACATATGCCAGCCTTGGAATTTGACTTGAATAAGAATGCAGGTGTTAAGCAATATTCAGGATCAGACTTTGCGGTAAAGTACAAAGCATAGCTGTGTTGTGACATAGAAAAGATATATTCCTAAAGACTTGCTCTTGAAACCAGTTTTGGACTATAGGCTCATTTGGCCTCAATGCATAAATTCTGTCCCAATGAATATATGGCTTTGACCTCAAACAAGACCCCATAACTTTATTATATTATACAAATACATTTCTATATATGAACATAAAATACCTTACTTTCACTTACCAGCTATGTGTGTGTTTAAACTGTAAAACAAAAGCTGACAAAAGAATAAAGGGACTAGCAATCCAGCAAAGCACTAGCAAATAACTTTGTATTAGTAAATAGTTCCATTGAACTCTGTGCAATTTTTTATAAATGCACACTGACAATTTATATACATTTTTGAAGGTTTTTGAGCTATTAATATATATGTCAATAACATTAGAAATCATTACATATAGCATTTACAACGGGGAATGTTTCATAGTCAGCATGATAGATATGGCACAAAATGCAGTAAAAGTGATTGGTTAAATGGAGATGAGTATTGTTTTATCTTGATCAAATGCAATGTCATGTATTTATTGGTGTTATGGTTGTTAGCACTTTGTCAGCGTAAGTATTAACTGCTTCTGTAAAATTTGTGAGTGTTTAACTTGCATATATCTGTATCACTCTATCTATAAGGCAGATTCCATGTAATTGGCATGTAAGGTTAAATATCAAGTTTAAGCTTAGTTTAAGGCCATCAAATATGTGTTCTGCTAATGAGCTGATGTATATTGAGCCTAGGAGGAAAAGGCCTCTTTTACATGTTCATAAGATGCATAATAGAAGATTTCTAATTAAACGTCTTAGAACTCAGTTGATTTAGCAATATTCCCAGTGCAGTATTGTAATGGTATAATGGACTGCAAACACACATTGTATGCTTCATTGCAGACTCCCCTGCTCATTTCAAATCAAAGCTAAATAAAAGATATTTTAATACTTGGTATTTTTAAAATAAATGTACTGTTAATTAATGGTACAGCTAAGACGGATTCAGAAGAGAAATCTTAGTTATAGATTATATGCTACATGCTTGAATAGCCACATGTGTGACCTCAATTCAGCAGTGTGCTATAGAGTAGAGTCCATGATTAAACACTGTCATTATAACAAATTGAACAGAAACTGCAAGCATTGAATTGCTTCATAAGAAGTCAGTAGCAGTAAGATTGTTCTGATCTTAATGCTAATATTCACTGCACCAACCTTGTACGGTTTGTATCTTAATTAAATTGTCATGAAGAGATGTTAAAAAAAAAGTAGTATACATCAGATGGTGGGGTCAACTCATACTTTACTAGAATATTTTCATTCGATTCTTCTCTCCCTCACTTTCTCATCCAAATTGCAATTATCACTCTATTTCATATGCACCATCCATCTTCTTTGATGTTCTGATTTCATATAGTGCAAATATAGCAAATAAAAAGGCTAGCTGATTGAGAATTTCTGCTAGAAAGGTACTTCTAATTGTATTTATGTTAACAGACTGTTCTCTCTCTGAGAACGTAAAACAGCAAAGCAGATCCTAGAATGCCTAGAAGTAGCTATTGAATGCTGTTTCTTATTTGAAAGAGTATATATTTTTAAACTAATAGAGGAATTTAAATCCATGCCTTCCTCTTCTCTTGTTAACTGGAAAAGGCTTTGGATCAAATTCTGCCACTTCAGTTGTTAAAATTATTCCAGTAAGTTAGTAAGTTGTTCCTTTGAGTAGTAAGATATTATTTGACAAAATGAAAGTATCATGACTTGCCCCCAGTTTTTCCTGAATTATAATTGAAACACTGTCATGAAGATGCTGATGAGATATACAATTTAAATAACCTCTCTCTTAATTCAGGAATACTTAACCTTGCAAAGCAAAGTGAACAAGAACCTAGTTCTGTGACCTCTGCCTCATTAGAGCATACTGAAGAAACTGTGGAAAACAGAAAAGTTCTTCCAGAGTGGACCACCAAGAAAACTACTAAAACAAAGGTATAAATTAAGTGTCATCTATTAAATGAGATATGTATTGTGGTATCAAAAATCAGAAATGGTGAATGCATAGTGGGAGGAGTAACTAGCAATCTAACAGCTACATTTACTTTCCTGCTCTTAATTTGCAATCTCATTATTTATTAATAATACAACACCCAAAAGTACTTTGTCTTCATGGTTTATCACAGAATCACAGAATGATAGGGGTTGGAAGGGACCTCAGAGATCATCTTGTCCAACCCCCCTGCGTGAGCAGCACCCCCAGAGCAGGGGCACAGGACCGCGTCCAGGCGGGGTGGGAATGGCTCCAGGGAAGGAGACTCCACAGCCTCTCTGGGCAGCCTGGGCCGCTGCTCTGGCACCCGCACAGCAAAGGGGTTTTGCCTCATATTCAAGTGGAACCTCCTGTGTTCCAACTTGTGCCCGTTGCCCCTTGTCCTGTCGTCGGGCACCACTGAGAAGAGTCCAGTCCCATCCTCCTGACACCCACCCTTCAGATACTTATAAGTATTGATAAGAACCCCCTCAGTCTTCTCTTCTCCAGGCTGAACAAACCCAGGTCTCTCAGCCTTTTCTCATGAGATGCTCAAATCCCCTGATCATCTTTGTAGCTCTCCGCTGGACTCCCTCCAGTACTTCCCTGCCTTTCTTGAACTTGGGGGCCCAGAACTGGACACAGCACCCCAGCTGCGGCCTCCCCAGGGCAGAGCAGAGGGGCAGGATGGCCTCCCTCGCCCTGCTGCCCACACTCCTGTTCATGCAGCCCAGGACACCGCTGCCCTTCTTGGCCCCGAGGGCCCAGCGCTGGCTCAGGGGCACTGGCTGCCCACCAGCACTCCCAGGGCCTTCTCAGCAGAGCCACTTCCCAGCAGGTCAGCCCCCAGCCTGTACTGGTGCCTGGGGTTGTTCCTCCCCAGGTGCAGCACCTTGCACTTGCTCCTGTTGAATCCCATGAGGTTCCCCTCAGCCCAGCTCTCCAGCCTGTCCAGGTCTCGCTGGATGGCAGCACAGCCTTCTGGTGTATCAGCCACTCCTCCCAGCTTGGTGTCATCAGCAAACTTGCTGAGGGTCCACTCTGCTCCTTCATCCAGGTCATTGATGAATATATTGAACAGGACTGGACCCAGTACAGACCCCTGGGGGAAACCACTAGTTACTGGCCTCCCACCAGACTCTGCTCAGTTCATGACGACTCTCTGAGTTCTGTTGTTGAGCCAGTTCTGAATCCACCTCACTGTCTACTCATCCAACCCACACTTCCTTAGCTTGTCAATGAGAATATTATGGGAGACAGTGTCAAATGTCTTGCTGAAGTCAAGGTAAACAACATCCACTGCTCTCCCTTCATCGACCCAGCCAGTCATCCCATCATAGAAAGCTATCAGGCCTTCTCCCACCTTGCTTTGCTGACCTGTCTTTCCTAAGAAGCCTGTAGCCATCCGTGACAGCATTCCAGTCATGCGAGCTATCCCACTATGTCTTTGTAATTGCAATGAGACTGTAGCCCTGTGACCGCACACAGATCTCTAGTTCCTGCTGTTTATTCTCCATGCTGTATGCTTTGGCATACAGGCATTTCAGAGAGGTAGTTAAGCACACAGGTTTTCCTGGAGGGGTGTACGAGGATCCACTATAGTCATGCACACCCTTAAAGTGGTAGGTCTTCTGATTGTCATCTCATGAGGCAGCTAAGACACCTTTGTCGCTGCTCTGGTTGGCCTGGCTTATTCTCCCGTTGGATATGATGGCATTAGCATTGCCACTTTGGACCCTGCCCCCCAAGTCCTTCAGTTTAAAGCCTTCCTCACCAAGTTGGTCAGCCTGCTGCCAAAGGTTCCCTTGTAAACCTGTTTTAATTAACCTGTAACCTCTTTTTCTCTTCAAGAAACTTGATCATGTTTGTTTGCTTTCCATGAGATTCAGATCTCTTTTTTCCCCAGGCCAAGGTTTCCTTGGCTGTGTGGCTGTGTAGTATGAGCATTTGAGAAGATGTGGTATGAAAATATTGTAAAAGCAAAAATACGCTTCTTATATGTTTCAGTGTGGTTTTGGTTAATCCCTGCAATGATCTCTCTGTCCTTCAGTCTTTTAATGAAAGCTGCAGAAAGAACAAACAGACAAATGCATATACCTGTGTAAAAGCTACTGTGTATGGTTGTCAAGTTACTCACCTTCAGGAATGCCGGGCTGTCAAGCCCTGTGAGAAGTACAGGGTGAGCACATTAGCAAAGAGAGAAAAAAACTTTATCAAGAAAGTGAGCTTTAAGCAAAGAAATTGTCAGACTGCTCGCTAATAAGCCTTATGTTACAAGAGGCTAAAAACCTTCTGTTGTGTAACTTCTTTGAATGTCTGCTTTATCCATGTATTTACTGACTGGGGTGTCTTGCATTTTTGCCTTGCCATTTTGTCTTGTCCATGCTCTGAATATTTAGAAAAGAAACAGAGATAAAATTACTTGTCTTGTATATCATTGACAAACTGGTGATGAATCCTCTGTAGTGCAATAGTGTTGGCTTCCAAGTAACAATCACATCAGTGTGGTCTTCACCCTAAGCCAGCTGTGACTGACCACCTCCAGTCCCAAAACCATCTTAACACAATACATGTGTTACTGCTAATTAGTCTGCCTAAGAGTCAGAAGGTCAGTGTGGGTGTAGCTGGCATCTGAATGTGTCTAAATGGCTTCAGGACTACAGCTGACTTAAATTCTCCCAGTTGTACAGGTAATGCTGGGCATACCTGGCTCCATGCAGGTACCCTCAGGTATGTGCTATCCACATGTGCTTCATGTCAAATCAATGTCCTTCTGCATTAATTAAAAACTACAACGTGGGTGGGAAGATGGTGAAATAAATATCACTCTTTGAAAAACAGGATTAAAAGCTCTTTTGAGCCACTGATAGGCATTTGGAGTTAGTATAGTAGGTGGTATTTGTACCTGTAGATGCCTTTAACTCAGCAGTATCAGGCTTAGCTTCCCCATAGCTGTTTTGTGGGTTTTATTGTACTGAGCTGCTGTTCCTGAAAGGTTTAAGCCTTTAGGCCTTCCATGATTAGAAGCTGTCCAGAGCTGTCAGCATTCCTCTTTAGTCCCAGAAGAAAATCCTTAGTGTTGCTTCCTGAAGAGAAATGGGATAGGAATCAGTTGGGAATTAAGGGCTCTCCAGTACTGTAATGTAAATACCAGGACAAGAGTCATGAATTTAGGAAGAGTTTAGGATTTACTGGTGTAGAAAGCATGAGTATTGTCTGCTGGCCATCCTCATTGCCTCTAGAATTGCTTGCAGCAAACCATTTGTTGGGTGATAAATTTATATGTTACAAGTACACTGTATTAAACATACTTGAAGTTTTAAAATTTAATTTTGTGGATGAAATTTTTTTAAAATGTTGGTAGATTTGAAAACAATGTTGCAGTGAAAAAAATGGTAAAATCTGGACTGTGTCTGCCAGACTAACTCAGGAGACTTACCAGGGCAAGAATGTGTTATTTCCCCCATGTCAGACTGATGATTAACTACTTGAAGAAGATAGTGGTTAGTTAAACTGGTAATGCAGACTTTTTTCCAGTGGAACTATCCATTTATACTGCATGATGAATATAAAATGTTCTACTCTTCAACAGTTTGATATATATGCATCTTCTGAATGACTGCAATACCCTTATTTGTACAGGACAGAGCTCTGAGAGTATGTACTTATTCTGCAAGCAGCAGTGACACTGAGCTGGAGCCAGAGTATGAAATGAATTATTTTAGAACTGCAGAGGAGACTTTAGTAGAGTTAACAAAGAACAACAAACAAGGTAATTGAAAATTTGTACATAAAAATGTATATCCCTCATCTCCACTCTGACTCAGCAGATAGTGTCCTTCACTGAACTTTGTCTAGTTTTCACTTTCTAACCCCAGATCTTACTTCAGTCTAATTTTCCATTAGCTTTGTATTACTTTTTGCTTTTTATTCTGTGTGTGTATCTTTTTTTCTTCTCTTCCACAGTTTGTGCTAGCAGGGGCTTAACTTGCAGGTTTTTATGCATAAATCCCTGCAGTGTAAGTAAAAGAAGTCTTCTGTTACATTATTACAGAATTTTAAAAGGTGGCTATAAAGATAGCTTCCCTCTTTTTAATTATATTAGCCAGTTGAAATAACCCAATGATCAAGGCCATAGTTTTCCAACCTCTGTATCAAAGCGATGTTGGTTATGGTGCCATAGTGAAGTCTCATTGTCCTCCGTGTATATATTGCCATTTTCAAGTATCAGAGCTTTTTGCAAGAATTGATGGCAATTTGGAATTTACTGAATTCCAGTAGATAAAAACACATTAAGGGAAGTTCTTGAGATAATAGTTTTCTGTGTGTTTAATAACCCAAGAAATTGCTGTCCTGTCTTGACCACCAGCTCGCTGTGCTGCAAGCCACCTCTCAGTGCAGATGTGTGCCCTCTAGGAGGTAGAGGAGAGCATGGCTCATATCCTTGCCTACACAGCTGATGGCTTCCCTGCAGGAGATAAATTCTGGCAAGTGCAAAGGCCAGTGCAAGGTCTCAGCACCACTGAAGCCCTGAGAGCTTAAGCAGTACTTCAGTGATTCATAGGATTTGTGCTGACCCTCTGCACAGCGGTGAGCTTGACCTAGCAGAGATTAGCACCTACAGTAGATACTGCAATGATGAATGCATTAAAAATGCCATGGATGGCTAGATACTGTCAACAGACATATTGTGCTCTTTAGTGTCTGCTGGGAGTTGGACTTAAACATTTGGCATTTTCAGAAGTAATCCATTTTTTGTGATTCTACCACAGAGAGAAAGTAGGAAGCTAGGACTGTTTATTTACATTACTCCAGTAACTTTGTATTTTTAATCCTTATGAAATGTTGTAAGTCAGCCCATAAACACTTCTTTTTACAGATCTAGCTTTCTACAAGTCATGTTCTAATACAAGAAAGATGTGTTTTGTTAAAGAGGTAGATAAGCATTTTTTTCTGTATTCATGACAATTTGGAAAAAAAAGGATTTTATCATGTGTAAGCAGTTGAATTAAATGGCAGCAGATTCCAAGTTTAATGATACCTAAGCATGACTTGAAGTCACCATTTTACATAGCAAATCATTAATTTTGTGTATATGCCTAACTTTTGGGCTAGTAACAGAACTAAAATTCATAATTGTGATTTAAACAAATAGGAAAGAAAATTAAAAGCATTATTGCAAAAGTATTTCTGCTATGGTACTTCCTTATGGTCAGGATTTCTGTTCTGTGCTCTATAAATGCAGTTCTCAAATCGTATTAATAGCAACACTTTATTCCATTCTGTTTTCAAAGATCTTCGCTTCTTTATGCACACAAGTGATATAACCTCAAAACATCTACATGAAGCTGAGGCAGGGACTGCAGCAAACCAATTCAGAGAGAATATTTTTCTATGTATAGATAATTATATTTATTAGATGAGTTCCCAAAACATTAAGGAACTTTCACTGGTTGCACAATTATAATGTTGGAGTGATTTTCATTTTCCATTTATGAGCAGGGAACAGAAAGATTGAGAGAATGAGTGCCCAATGCAAAGACAATTAAAAGTCAATGATAAGACCTTCAATGATTTAGTGGGCTTTGGATGAGACTCCCAGTACATTGCCCAATGTTATGGAGGAGGTCAGTAGAATAGCAGGGAATAAGCCAAATATTCCAGGTTCTTCTGTTTCAACCATGAAAATGTTTTGATTCCAGTTTCATGAAGGTCTTATCCTGATGCAATTCTGTTGGAGGCACTGGAGGCAGAGGCTTTTCTAATGCTATAGGTTATAAGTAATGTTGAAGTTTGTTAGCAAGTGTGAAGAAAGAAGCTAATGATTATGTAAATCTCTGTCCCCTGTGTGTCTCCATGAAGCTGCAGAAAATTTATTTGGTTTTGTTTGGATCTTCCAAATGAGTTTTCAGCCTTGGACTTTGGAAACTGAGATTTTATTCCTAATGTTCTTGTATTACAGTAGGTTCTATAAGAAATGGGTAGGACTTGTTTCTTGCCTTACTAGTGTATTTTTTATACTGTTGTATTCATTAGCTAAAAATATAGTGAAAAGGAAAGAATTATCAAATATAGTCAAACTGAAAGACATGCCAAAGGACCTTAGCACACCTGCCATGTAAGGCTATTAAGAGAGAAGAACAAAAACTTAGAGCAAAGAAATAAGTAGAACGATCCCCCCAAATTAACCATCTCATCTATAGTTTAAAAAGAAAGGAAATTAATTCTGGCTGTCTCGTACCATCTCCTTCACCTTGAATATTAAGTATGAACAGTCCCCTGTATACATTGATTGGAGAATTAGGAGCTAGCGTTTTAATGCTTTTATCACATTGAATTCCAGATACTTTAAAATTTTAAAATTAAATTACAATGTATGTAGACTGCATTTCATCAATTAACTATGCCATAATGATATTATTTTTAACATCTCTTACAGCTGAGCAGGAAAAACAAAATCAGAGAAAGTCATTTCTGGGGAACCCAATGTCAATCTTGGATTTATACCAACACCGTCTCTATGGCCATTTTGGAGAGGACGGACCTGAACAATTAACACATTACAGTTTAATTGAGCAGCTGAGTGGAGCTTCCAGTAAAGACAGCAAGGGCAAGGACAGTCCAAGTGTGAGTTACTGTGATTTTTACATTACTTCTCATTTTCTTTATGACTGTATTTATTTGCCTCCCATTTTTTGTTCCATGTGTTGATTGATTACAAAAACCAGGCAGACTTGAGAAAAACAGCATGACCTACAGAAGAGTAAAGATGTAAATACTTTTAGAGCAGAAAGTTACATTCTGATGCTCACCTGTCATAGAATTAGACTTCCAAAATTGACAAGTGGAGACAGGCTAGCACTAGCAGTCTGACAGTAGAGAGGAGTTGAAATTTAAGGCTAGCAAGAAAACACAGAATTTATCTTTCAAGGCTGCTCCTTCACATATGGTTAGATAGTATGTATCACAGAATCACAGAATGGCTGGGGTTGGAAGGGACCTCAAGAGATTATCTCGTCCAGCCCCCTGCGTGAGCAGCACCCCCAGAGCAGGGGCACAGGACCGCATCCAGGCGGGGTGGGAATGGCTCCAGGGAAGGAGACTCCACAGCCTCTCTGGGCAGCCTGGGCCACTGCTCTGGCACCCGCACAGCAAAGGAGTTTTTCCTCATATTTCAGTGGAACTTCCCGTGTTCCAACTTGTGCCTGTTGCCCCTTGTCCTGTCATCAGGCACCACTGAGAAGAGCCCAGTCCCACCCTCCTGACACCCACCCTGCAGATACTGATAAGCACTGATAAGATCCCCCCTCAGCCTTCTCTTCTCCAGGCTGAACAAGCCCAGGTCTCTCAGCCTTTCCTCCCCAGGGAGATGCTCCATCCCCTGAGCATCCTTGTGGCTCTGCGCTGGCCTTGCTCCAGCAGCTCCCTGTCCTTNTATTCCTGAAAATTCGAATGAAACTATGCTATGGAAGTCAGCTATCTTCTGGTCTCTTTTGAAATAACTCCTGGTGTTAGCTCTGGTACTCCTGATTTGAAGGTTGAACATTATTTTGATGAAGATTATTTTAAACATTATTTTGATGAAGATCAGTCCTGATCTGATTGGTGGATCTTGAAGCTAAACTGAAACAAATTTGTTTTCTCCCCTTACTTCATGTGCATCCACTTGCTATTTCTGTCTCTAAAAACATTGAACCTCATATCATGCAGTCTCAACAACCCTGAAAAGCAACTTCTCAACCTACTCTTTTCTTCCTCTGTTCTCATGCTTTCTCCTCTCATCCTCACGCTTCTTTCTCACTTTTTCTCTCCTTTGCTCTAACAAGCTTATTTGTTTGAAAATAGAGCCACCCAACCATGATCCACTGTAATAATTTTGCCTCCATGTTCAGTCTCTTTCCCCAGCTCTCCTTTTTAAAAACAAGCTCTTTCATTTCTGTGTGTAGCACTCAGCACATTTTGGGTATGTTACAGTATAAACAAAGGGGGTAGCAGAAAATAATGAATGAGCTGCTGTTTTGTAGCATACTGGTGTAGTTCATAAGCGAAGAAGAATTTTTATCTCTTCCCAGACCCCAGTTTTGAGCTTCAGAAAAATCACTGTGCATTGCAACATAAGAGGTTATTAACCAAAGTTAGAGTCTTACAGCTCTCAGGACTCAGGGCCAAATGTGCAGAAGGAACGTGTGGAACAAACTGGCAATGCCCCTGTTTATTCCTACTTTGCTGGCACAAAAGCTCCGCTTAACTGAATATTAAATTGACTTACAAACTTCAAAAGAAAAACCCTGAAATGTATCTGCCTCATTTCCCAATCAACCAAATTTCACTAGTACCCAGAATATGATTCAATTTGAATATATTTGGGTTGTATTAGAAAGAACAATTTTCAAGAATCTGGCTTCATAGTTGGGAAGAAGAAAAGAGGAAAAAAAAAAGGTAGCAGAAGAGTATTGAAAAGGATAGATGAAGGAATATAATTTGAGCATCCACTTAATTGCTCATCTTGAACATCTAGAAATTCACAGCTTAATTATGCAAATGAGATGAATTATATATGTATGTATGTGTATAAAAAATATAAAAATTAGTTCTGCCTTCTGAAGGCCAAGCTCTTTTGCTATTAACAGAGCCATTAGATTTGGTTCCACTATAGAAAAGTGGCTCAGAGTTGCATCTACTAATTCATTCTTCCTGTGCATTTCTTGTATATGACATCTCTGCAACATGCCCAATCAGCATCAAAACTTAAAAAAAACTCACTGAAATAGCATCAGGATCCTTGTAAAAATCCATCATTAAGCTAGAAGGCAACAGGTATAACTCAGCACTAGCATTTTTCATGCATTATGTTGGGGGGATTTTGAGATTACTTTTTGAGGATCTGAAATAGCTTTCAAAACAGCATTGCCTCTCGGTGAACAGTGAAAGCTCAATAAAGCACTAGAGATTTGCCTATTAGTATTAAACTTTTCAGAATGACAAATGAGAAGCAGTAACCATGAAAAGCAGGTTGCCCTGAACTCCTTGTTTGAACCAGTATGGCAAATTTTTCTCGGCTGTAATTTGTCCAATCCAAGAAGATCCACAGTCTGTTTAAATTACAACTGTGTGATCTGGAACATTACCCACAAAAAAGGGGGGACACCAGAAACTAGGCACTTACGGCCTACAACTCTGGAAGAAAAACAGGTAAGTTTTGAGGGAGGAAAAAATGCAGCTTTCATGCAGAATATTTGGCATTTTGAAAAAGGAAATGCTATGTGCTTTGAAGTTCATTCCCAAATGGTGTGTGTGAAGCCTTTAAAAAAACCACACGAAGTGTCGTGATGGACAGAATGAGTTTACGCTGCTTGTCGAAAGAGCAGTGTGCTGTATCAGTCCCTCAGCCCAATTAAATTGGACTGTACAGCACCAGTACGACAGTGGCATCAGACTGGGGGGCTCTAATGAGACATTCTGGCAGAAAGCTCTGTTAACCCAGACTTATTGTCATTTGAATTGTCTGCTTGTCACAAAACATATTCACCAGCGTTACCCCCAAAGTACACAACAAGTTTTATCAACAAAAAAGTATTGCACAGGAGTTTCAGAAGGGAAACAACCAAGGGGCAATTACTATGACAAAGGGTCACTGAATGGACAGTTTGAGGAATCAAAAAAGGCTTTTACACATTGAAAGGAGAAATATTTATTTTTCTAGTTTCGCATCTGCCAAGTCTTAAGCAGCATCCTGGTTGAATTCTCTTGGCACTACGACCAATTTGATGTTACATTTATTTTGACCTGGAAAACATATTCTGAAATAATATCCTCCTTTTGTACACTGCAGAATTTTGGACAAGAAAAACAAATCACAATTTCAAAGAAAAGAATAAATGAAATGCATTGAATCATGGACATAAAATTTTCTCTTAAATTAACATCCATGCTGTATTTTTTCTCATGTAGGATTTTGGAAACTGGAAACAATTTTTATATGTAACAATTGAACTAATTTTAATTAAACAGTAACTTCTCTAATTCAATAACACATATGCAGCACCTGATCCAAAGTCCACTGCCGTCACCCCATGGGAAACAGCTGTTCAGTGAAACTTCAGTGAGGCCAGCATTAAACAGCTGTTCCTCTTCCTTATGGCAGTAACTGGTAGTGCCTTAAGCAGGTTGCTGACATCATGATTGCTACCATATTTTTGCAATGAAATAATTATTTCACATTTCAATTAATTTACTGTTTAGACTTTAAAAGTTCAGTGATTTATTTTTTTATAAGAATTCAGAAAACAAGATAGATTTCCCTCATCCAGGCCCATTATTAACTTATTTTATGATCAAATGAGAACCGACACAAGACTTTTTATTGTCTCCTTTGTTCCCTTGGAGAAGTAACCGAGTCGGTCAAAGATTTTATTACTTAATCATCCTTATGATCCCAAAGCATCATGAAAAATGTGTTTCCTTCTCTGGCCTTAACCAACCATCGCATACTTTTTTTTCTGTAATACAGCCCTTCTTGCTTTCTTTTGTCCCTATGTATTACTCAATTTGAGTCACTGTCAAGGCTTGCTTGTATTTCAAGGCATGACTTGATCAGAACTTTAAAGTCAAGATCCTTTATGGAAGGGGTTGGTACCCATCACATGTTTCTAAATCCTCTTGTTTTCCCTCAGTTGTGATGGCATAGACAAGAAATCTGGCATTCCTGGCACAGATACAATGTTAACTACATCAGCAGTTTAACTAGGGGGCTCATTTAATCGGAGGCTTGTATGTGCAATGTGGAGTTATGGCCTTATTCAACACGGCAGAGTTTGTATGTCTTTTACAGATGATTCATGAAGGAGGTCAAATGCTCAAATCACCATGTCTTGCAATTCAAGTAGATATTAGAGCTTGCTGGCAAATACAGGAAAAGGAAAAATGAGAGAAGTTGCTGCTGGTTTGGCTGCACTTACAAATGGGACTGACGTGGCGGCATTCCCAGATAAACTCAAGGTTTTTACAGCTGAGTAAGCTGATTAGGAGTTAATGCTATATGATGGACTTATTGTGCTCACAAGCCTTCTAATGCATTGTATTAACAGAGGGCAATATCCACAAAAGGTCTAGAAACAAGAATAAGGAAATTTGATAATTGCACAACACTTGCCTTCCTCAAGGATTCCAGAGCATCAAGCTGATACTATAGTAGATGTTCCAGCATTCCTGAATTACAGCAATAGTTAAAGCAGCCTAGACACCTCTGCAGGCTACACTAAATAAGAGTAAGGGGAAAAGAAAGGCAGGCATGAGCTGCTTCTGCTTGCGTCTCGTCTCCTACAGAGAGCAGTAAGTGTTGAGCTAGGGTATGAATTGGCAGCACACTGGGCACTTTGCACTGTTCACCTGTTTAGGCAGCTCTTGCAGAACGTGCCTGATTTGGGTTCTCTGAGTCACTTTCTGAAGGTGCCTTACTCTCTCTGCAAGAGAGAAGCTCTTAGGCTGGCTTTTAAATGGAGCCCCTGTTAAAAAGAGACTCTCCATATTTAAACATCTGAAGTAGTTCCAGAGAGACCGTGTGTGCTCTGCTTTCACAGAGAACTAATTTTTTCACATTATCAGATATGCTTAGGGAGAGATTCTGCTTATCACATGTGAAAAAAAGCCTAAGGTAATGATTTGGGTCCAGTTAATAGTTGGGAAGAGCTTCATCCTAGGAGTTTAAAGTAGGAAGGAGGTATTGAGCTGGGGAACTACTTGCTTCCTTGACTTGACCAGAGAACGGGAGCCTATGCAGCTAGCTTATACTGAGTACCAAACTTTCAACCCAAAGTTAGCAAGGCAAATATCTAGATGATCCCTGAGGTCCC
>VZTV01121063.1:0-15352 GCA_013400875.1 Anhinga rufa
TCACATATGAGGAAAGGCTGAAAGAGATGGGACTGTTCAGCCTGGGGAAAGGAAGGCTCAGGGGGATGTTATCAAGGTATATAAATACCTGAAAAAAGGATGTAAAGAAGATGGAGCCAGTCTCTTCTCAGTGGTGCCCAGTGACAGAACAAGAGGCAATGGGCACAAAGTGAAACACAGGATGCTCCCTCTGAACACCAGGAAACACTTTTTTACTGAGAGGGTGACTAAGCACTGGCCCAGGGAGCCCAGAGAGGTTGTAGAGTCTCTGTCCTTGGCGACATTCAAAAGCTCTCTGGACACTGTCCTGGGCAACCTACTCTAGGTGACCTCATTTGAGCCAGGGAATATGGACAAGACTTCCAGAGGTATCTTCCAACCTCAGCCATTCTGTGATCTCAGTAATACTGTAATTAAAAATCCTGTACTATAAGGGAAGCACTTTTGCACTGGCCTCACCAATTATGACAACTTTCCCTGCCTTGATTTCTTAAGTTTTGTTACAAATGCAAATCATACTGGACCAAGTGTTGGGATCCTTACACAGATGTCACTGGCTTTGTTCACAGAAATCTGCCCTGGAGTCCAATCCACACTTTTCTTGAATACAAGCATCAGAAATGGACCTGATATTGTAGTGACTCATTAAAATTTTACTTTTTTTGTCAACTTTCCCTAATAATACTGAGTGTTCCTTTCACCTCACTGATAGGAATGTACATGTATAATTTCACTAGGGCAAGAAGGACTCCATCGCAGATGAACCCCTGTGCTCCCACATGGTCTAGATGGACCCTCCCTCCCCCCTCCCCATGTGATGTACAGGGGACTACAAACTGATCCATACCGTGCCCTGGAGGATGAACTTGTAGACCATGTGAATAATTAGGCAGGACCAGAAGACATGGAGCAGCTGCAGGATTATCAGGAGAGCATTCACGAAGTAGTATCCAAAGAAGGGTTGGAATATCTCCATGGAGTAAAAGTAGGTGTTATAGAGCACTCTGCAAGAGAGAGGGAATTGCAGTGGAGGGAAAGCATGCTTTTAGTAAGGCTGTAATTAAGCCCCAGAAAACTCTAGTCACTGAGGAAGTTTCAGGTCAGTCACCTCCTTCTTACATATAACACATGTGAGCCAACTCTTCAGTTCCCCACCAGAAATGAGCAGAGTAGAGCCATAGGCCAAAGACTCATACTCTGCAGTTTATTTCAAGACTACTCTATGAAGTCCAAGGCACACCACC
This sequence comes from Anhinga rufa, assembly GCA_013400875.1. Taxonomy (NCBI): domain Eukaryota; kingdom Metazoa; phylum Chordata; class Aves; order Suliformes; family Anhingidae; genus Anhinga; species Anhinga rufa. The sequence continues at coordinate 1,245 of VZTV01121063.1, forward strand.
CTAGTTTACCCCAAGGCAGGTGCAACAGCCACATGGCACTGCAGCCTATGCAAAGGGCAGGGACATACACTCAAGGATTGAAAAGCAAAGGCTGCAGCAAAAGATTCAGCACCCAGCTGAATTATCCTGTCTCTCAGAAGGCAGCTTTTCCATTTCCCTTGACTACAGCAGACTCACGTGTAGGGGAAAATGACCAGGCGGCTGATGAGGAAAACAGCTGAGAAGATCATAAAGAGGCTGTCACAAGTTTTTTTCCACTTCATGTAATTGAATATCTTAGTTGGCTGGAAGGAGAAAGAACAATAAAACAGCAGGCCAAGACAGTGCATCTGCACATGCTCCAGGAGGCTAATGAGCCAGACACGATACAATCTGCATGCAGGCAATCATGCCTCTTCTCTGCAGGGTACCCTAGGCTGGGTCAGGAGATCAGTACTGAGTTATCTGTGAAACACCACAATGCTTGGCCCATAACTGTGCTACATCAAAAGACACCCTTTGGCTGAAGAGCATCATTGCTAACTAGGCTTTGCCTGGCATGTAAGTTGTGGAGCTCACCTCTAGGAAGCAATCAGAAGCATCATGAATCACCATCACCAGGGACCCAATGCGGATGTAATTGGCACAGTATGAAAAACTGATCAGGAAGATGGTTGCAGCATGATGGACTATCTGCTCCTTGAAGTCCTGATGAGAAAGGGGACAGCAGAGAATAAAACACATAATGCACCTTCCGCCCTGGTTAAAGCATGCCTCCTGCAGGTAGCAAAGAAATCTCTCTACCCAATAACTAAGAAACCCCACTGTAAAGTGTTACCCATGTAACTCTTACCAAACACATTCTAGAAATGCAGGCAACTAAGAGACCCAGCAATGAGGATTTTATGGCATAAATTGAGGATCTCACAACAAAGAACACTCTCTCACTCTCATGGTCTGATGATGGTGCAAATCAGAAGACAGAAGAATAAGAGCCAATGATTCCGTACAGACAAATTCAACATAGACACCTTCCTTTCTGTCACAAAGCAGTGCCCATATAATCTCTGCTCTGTGCCCCTGTGCATGTCTACCTGTTTGCACAATCATCTCATATCCCCAGGCTCCCTTATGGAGCCTCACAACCACCCTTTACTTATAAGGGTGTATTTACAGCCTCAATGCATGTGTATGCCTATGAAATCATGCAGCACCCCGTCTATCGTGACACTGGCATCTAGGAGCACGTGCAGCTTAACTGGCAGAGAATCATCTCTTTTCCTGTCTCTATGATCAGTGCGGCCTAGAAGAGTCCCAGAAGAGCAATTTTTAAGTTTGGATTTTAAGTCTGGATTGAGAACTCTGCAGTACTTTGCACCTTTCTATGGCAGGGTTTATGTTCTGCACTGCCTAGAGGAGAGGGAAGCCAGTGACTGGGAATGGAAATTCCTGGGAATGAGCAAGGACAGAGTCCCTCAAAACCTCAGACTAGCACTATACACGTGCTCTTGGAGATCACTCTCCTGAGTTTTCAGCTTGGGTCCTGTTTGTGCTTGATTCTTCCCTGAGGCTGCCACCCACCTTCCTCTTCACATCAAAGGGCAGGGTGAAGACCAGTGACCAGTAGAAGGAGAGCTCCAGCAGGTAGTACCAGAACAGGGAGGGTTGGAGAGGCTGTGAGAGAGGGAGAAATGTGAAATACCCATCAGATAACACAGAGCAGGGGCTGGAAGTGAAGACACCTTCCTAGGCAAAAAAATATCAGATGACCAAACCAACAAAACTTGTTCTTGCAGCTTCAGGGTGAAATACTTCAATTGTACAATGTAGATACTTACTAAATGTCATCTGTGCTGAGACAAAAGCAAATAGCAGGGGAAATTCCACTTTGCTGCACCACATGGAACATTTAGGGAACCACCGTGAAGATCCTATTTTTTTTATTTTTTCAGCACTGTGCAGATTCCTGAGCAGTCAGTATAGAGCTTTAAAAGCTATGTAAACCATTTCACTATGGTGAAATAGGTAAGTAGTAGCTGAATAAATAATTCCCTTTTTACGATTCAAGGAGATGCTTCAGACACATTGTACTCCATCACAGATTTTTCAGTTTAATCAAACTAATAGGGGAAAAGTGCAATCCCAGTGTGAACAGTAATCTGCATTCTTCTGGGTATTTTTTCTGGGATTTTACAGCTGGAAAACTAAAAGCATATACCCACTCAGCAAGATATGTGCTATTTAACAAGTGATTTTCTGCTGTTGTTGCACTGTATGGCCTCCTTAAACCTGCACATATTTGATAAAAAAAAAATTACTATGACTAAAGGTGCTTTGCAATTCCAAAGAGTTAATTTCCAAAGATTCATTCCAAGGATTCATTTCCAAAGAATCATGGAGTATGGTGCTCCAAATATCAACATATTTTGGCTTTCTCCACCCAAAGTGTTGATTTATGGCCTTCATACATTTTAGTTTGCTTTCCTTTGTAGTACCAGTGACTGTCCACAAGAGGAAGCAATGGTCCACGGCTGGATGCAATGGTGCTGCCAGGGGGGATATAAACATCTCCCAGGCTGATATGTGCAGTTCACACTCTGGAGGTTATCCAAATAGGAGCTCTGGATCAGAAGGGAACTTTTTTCCCCAAAGATAAGATTGTTTAGGAGAATTGGCATTTGTCATTGTCTGTAGCACAGGGCACGGTCTGTTTAGTAGAAATTGTATTTAATACATTCTTTGTTCCTCCTAATACACGGGTTTGTCCTTGACCATTCTTGCTCTTTGCCAGTGGGGCATTATTAGCTCTGGTTTTGGTCTTTTCTGTTTGCTACAGGTGTTGGAAAGTGGGCATACTGGGTTTACGTGGCAAGGTTTTGGAAGCCGGGGCGCTGCAGGCGTGCCTTTTGTGAGAAGATGCCAGAAGCTGCTCCATGTCTGACAGAGCCAGTTCTAGACAGCTCCAAGATGGACCTGCCACTGGTCAAAGCTGAGCCCATCAGCAATGGTGGTAGCACCTCTGTGATAACATATTTAAGAAGGGGTAAAAACTGCTGCACAACAGCAGCTGGGAGAGAGGAGTGAGAATACATGAGAGGAACAACCCTGCAGACACCACGGTCAGTGAAGAAGGAACGGGAGGAGGTGCTCCAGGCGCTGGACCAGAGATTCCTCTGCAGCCCGTGGTGGACACCATGGTGAGGCAGGCTGTCCCCCTGCAGCCCATGGAGGTCCATGGTGGAGCAGATATCCACCTGCAGCCTGTGGGGGACCCCATGCTGGAGCAGGTGGATGTGCCCAAAGAAGGCTGTGACCCCATGGAGAGCCCACACTGGAGCACGTCTTCTGGCAGGACCTGTGGCCTCACAGGGGACCCATGCTGGAGCAGTNTTCTTGGCTCACCTGGTCAGAACTCTCACTTTCCCTTTATTTCTGCAGTCTCCTCCTGCTTTCCTGACTCATCCTCTATCATGTTTAGATTACACCAGATACAAAGACATTCTCCCTTGACAAGGATCTGGCTTGGAATTCTTAGGGCTTGTGAGTCTGAATTTAATTCAGTGCCCCCTCTTTTGTCACTAATCTACCTGATTTTCAAAAGATATCAAAAGATAATACATGATGTATAACAGCAATTTTCCCTCTTGCACAACTCACCTGTTGTGGATATCCTGTCCAGCACTCCCTATGGTCCCAAAACCAAGGCTTCTGGAAAGAAAATGCAACATGAACGTGAGAATGCCAGAGGAATTCTTCTCTTATCAACTTTCAAACTCCTTTAGTTTGTTACTGCTACAGACTTTGCTGTATTATATTACAGGCAGAGCTGGTCACACTGTCTGGAATTCAGTTGCCAAGAGATTTCCACTACAAGAACTTGCAGTTGCTTGTGACTTTGCCAATTTGTGGCTATTGCGCTGAAATTTCACATGCTGTTTATCCAGTTCCAAATAAAATAGCTCAGGGAAGATTTCTACCAACTTGTTGTCGCCTTCTACAAGTTTGGGATGGTGGTGGTGGTTACATTTTGAATACATTAAAATATTCTTACATCTATTTCATTAAGCATCCCTTTGGTTTGGACAGCACCACTTAAATGTGGTAAGAAGGCTGAAAACCTGTGTGTCAGGAACGTGGTTTTTCCTCTAATGGTGAGGATCATGCTGCAGGCTGTTAAGTAATGAACCTCTGAAAAGATCGTAGTTTGTTCACACTTCATATAAAATTGGTAGTTTAGAACTTGGCAGCTTAGAAACTCTTAGAAACATGGCAACTAAAGTCCCCAAAAGTTCCTCCTGCATGAAGCATGCTGACCCTTCGCTCTGCCCAGATTTGATCAGAGCAAGCATGTCCTAGAGCCTACAGTGATGGAACATAATCTATGCCACATCTCCAAGGGTGACTTTCAGTAACAGTTCTGCAAGGCTCCAGATATCAGAGCTAAGAGCAAGAAGACAACACTTCTTGTTCTCTCACTGAGCACCTGCTGGTGCATGAGCAATACGGAAAGGAAGCAGTGGGTTTTTTACGAGCAGTGGTAATTAAGAGTAGACACAGCCTCCTGCTGGCTGGGAGTGGGGTTGGGAGCCGGATTTACAGCAATACAGGTACAAACCAGGAGATGTGTGATATAGAATCAGAGAGGACAAAGCAAAAACTCTGAAACAACTATGGCGCATCATGTTACCTAAACTAGAAAGGAATCCTAGATCCAAGAATTTCATCATTCCTCTAACTCTCCTGTTTTCTGGTGGCCTGGTGGCCTACTGTGAGGTAACTTTCCATTGCTACATGCTATTGCACTGACTCATGGGGCAGAGGTTTTTGCCACCAGTCTAAAGCTACTACTATAGAATTTAAACATTTTTTTTTTCTAAAGAAATAAGGATGTTTCACAAAAACAAATGCATCTTACAATACTACTCAGATTACAAAGTAAACATGCAAAAGTCAGGAAATGTCACATGCAAATACACCCTATCACTTTAATTCTTTGTCCTTCTTTTTAATGTAGCCATTTTGGTACAATTTTAGATAACAGAATAAGATGCTATTTGCTACGGGATCTAGAGTTGCTACCTTAGGACAGATGCCTTCTTTTTTTGGTGAAAATCGGAAGATGTGTACCGAATAAAGAAAAGACTTTCACAAAAAGTGAAGTTGATCTTTCATTACTAGAAACTAGGTCAGATAACATGCAGAACAACAAGATCTTGCCCCTTCTGTTGCCACAGGGCTCTTGTACTATGCTAAGCAGGTCATCCATACCAAACTTTCATAGCTGGCCTCAAAGAATAGCCTTCTATTTTCATGTACAGATCCACAAAACACTGCAGTTGGGATTTAGATACCTTCACCCCTCTGCTAGCTCATCCTGTAATCCTCACACTCCTAGAGTCCCTTAAGTTCTGACTTGAAAGTCAGTGCAAGTTCAAAAGTTCTTCACTTGCTACAATAATGAGAAGTTACAAGCAGAGCTTGTGCCTGCTGCCTTGGGATCTGCAGGTTTTCCATTACTTAACCCCTCAGAAGGTGCCAGTGTAGATGACTTTTGCAAAGCTCACCTAGGGAATTGGATTCAGCAAAAGAGCCAGGGGAGCCTTTAAAACACAGCCAGAGGATGACTGGTGCCCCTAGTCCCAGCTTAGTGACCACAGCTCAGTGATTAGAGCTTCTAATATATGCATGGCTTCTATTGCCTCTTCTGCCCGTTGAGGCAATTCAATTTGAATCAAGAGAACTTATTATTTATTAGATCAGAGAGAAGGTTCAGGCATGAGCCTGAACCAATCACACCTCAGGTAAAGAAAATAAAATTAATAAATAAAATTATTAAATTGCAGTCCACGCTCCAAAGGAAGCCTGAGTTTTTTACCCTAAAGAGGTATTGGATACAACATACAAACAGGCCCTGTATCTTCCATCTCAGGTAAGTGGTCCATCTCTTATCCCACAAATATCTACTTTTACACAGGCCCAGTTGCCTTCTGCTTTGCCAGAAGATGAGGAAACCTTTTGGTTCCGAGCTGGAGATTTTAAAATAAGCACGGTCCAATATGTTTGTAGTCTCTTAAGTGTGCTGTGCAGAGGATGCACACTAACCTGGTGGGAAAACCTCTATAAGAAGGTCTGAAAGGACGTTTGACAACAAAATCTGCCATTCTTGCAGGCACTGGCTAGGTAAAACAGCAGGTGGCACTGCTTGTGTACTCACATTGTACAGGACAGCAAGTCCAGTGAAGAAAGAAATGATGTAAAATGTAAACCTCCAGCTACAAACAAACAAAACAAAGTACATTAGAACCCCATTCATCAACCACCAAGCTGCAATTCTGTGTATCAACCACATGCAAAGAATGACACTATTAAGGCAAAGACATACATTAATATGTTCAAGGTTTGCCCAGATCATAATAGGAGTGGTTCTTTGCATGTCACTAGCACATTCAACAGACTACACAAAGAGCAATTCTTCTGCTTTAGAGATGGCAGAAAATAAAAGAATCCTGCCAACTAAAACCACCCAGATAATCATCCCAAACCTTCCCAGCACTAGCAGATGCACGGATAAAAGTCAAACAATGCCAATGTTTCTTCTAGGCTTTTTGGAGATTAGATGTGCTAAATTCATTATCATGTAAAGTAATTAATTACTGTCATGTTTGGTCTCAGTTGGGAGCTGATAATGATTTACCTGTATTAAACCCACACTGAAGTATATATGAACTGTTTGCCAAGTTCAGTGGACAGAGGCAGGTTACACTGAATATACACATATATAGTAAGGAATGAGGGGAATTTCATCCCAAGAGAATAAACAAGTTGTTAATAAACTAAACACAGGAAATCTTCAAAGGAGTAAAACTGTCTAAACCCATCCTTTAACTACATTTTGAGAGACAGAGGGACTCCACCTGTCAATGAAACCCCCAGGAGCTTCAAGGCAGACATAAACTGTACAAAGCTGCTACATCACCTCAGAAAGACATTCTTTCCACAGATTGCAAATGCTGACAGAGGGCAGGTGGAAGGACACCATCCTCAGTGAGCTGAGTCAGAAAAGTATTTACTGTTTACTATTTACTGGTACAATTTACTGCAAGTCAGCTGAGTGCAGGGAGAACTTAGATTTCATCTTGATGGAAGCAGATTAAACATGGTTGCTTTACAACTCCTTATCCACAGATTTTGTAAATATTTCTAACTGCAACTATCTGAAATATTATAAATAAATAATACACATCCTTTTTTGTCTTTTTTCTTTTTAAATTAGGGTTTTTAGGCAGGGGTTTTGAATCAGAGGTTGAGTGCTAAATGGAGCAACGAGGTGATTACCTCAAAGTTGATGCCTACCCTACGGATACACACTTTTAGACCCATGAATAGCACTGCAGTTATTTAATGATTTCTTTCATTTCTGTGGCTTTCCTGGGAGAACCTCCTTCCTCGTATGAATAGCAGAGCAGCTACTCATAATTAAGGTATTTCAATCAAGCTCAGGAGAATCCTCCTTTTCTGTGGAAAGCTTAGCCAAGACTAACATTCACAGAACTAGCTGACATGAGATTTATTTTGTGCCTCCACATAATAAGGAGGATTTCCACACTGTTGTTTCCAAGAATAGTTTTGCTCTTTGGAAAACACAAGCTTTCACATAGGCCTTTTTTTCCGCCACTATAAAAGGGTGCTGTTTTTTGACTTTCAGGATGCTGAAGTCAACTGACAGCAGATACAGCCTGTGACTTTTGAAAGCAACAGCATGCAGAACAGTTGCAGAAAAGATGCAGCAGAAGGGATCAGCTTGCAGTGAGGCAAAGGGAAGTCATGGGAAAGGCAAGAGAAAAGCTGACTATTTGGAGTCACTTAAACAGCAGCAAAGCAGCAAGAAGCAGTAAGATGCAAAACAGTAGGGAGTTTGTCAGGTACAATTGTGTTTCAAAGCAGAATGCCAGTCTTACAAAGTCAGCAGAAGCCCTATAAAAAATAAAGGTGAGATGGGAGTAAAAGGAGACTTGAGAGTGAAAATAAAGGGGATAAGCAAGGAATGTTTCAGTAACAGAGAAGCAGCAGAGAGTTACAGAAGATTTGTGTGGGACAGGGAAGACCCAGGATGCTCTCTGTGTAGGGGTGGAGGGCAGGCAGGGAGGCAGTGAGCTGCCTGTGGAGCTCAGCTCCGGTGAAAGGCCCCTGCTGATCATGGCTTGTGCTCCTGCTCACCAGGCCTCACAAAACTTCTTCGACAGGCTGGGTCGGTCTGTGTTCCTCCGGCGCCGGAACCACCTCTCCACCTTCCTCACTGGCAGGTCGCACTGTTTGGCTAAACTGATCAGCTCACCCTGGAAAACAGGTGAGGCAGCAGGGTTCAGATCCAGGTTGAAAGGTCAGAAGGGGCAATATGGACATCTCGTCTGACCCACCACAGAGCCCAGCTGGAGGCTAAGGCACCTTTCAGAAAGCTGTCTGCTCTTAGTGTAAAGACCTCAAATAGTAGAAAATCTTTCCATTCCCCCTGCAAGCAACTGCTTATTAATGCTAAATGTTGAAACTTTACATTTTTATGTGAACTTCTCCATTTTTAACTTTCAAACTCCAGTCTCATCTGTTCACAGGAGTTTGTTGTTGAACCGCTTCATTACCCTGTCTTCAGGGACCAAGTCCCCTAAACCTGTCACACCAAGAAAGATTTACTGCACCTTAAGTAATTTTTAAAGTTCTGCATTGAATCTTGTCATGCCTTTCAGCATTCTGATGCAGTATCAGCCAATACCTGACTGACATAAAGAGCAGAAGCAACACCATTTTCCTACCGGATATTCTCCTGTTGTGGTAAACCTGTTAAGGATAATTTTTCAATAGATTACCCACAGAAATCCTGCAATTACCTTCCTTCTTGTCCTTAGGCTCTTAAGAGTTTGGCATGTGATGTGAAAAAAGTTTGTCATGTTTTATATTCCTTCTGGAAGTGTCACCATGGATAGCCTGATTTTTTAAGTAAACCAATAGTTTTTCATGGAATGCATTTACCTTAATCGTATCATGTGAGAGCAACTGACATAGTCCGAGCATGTTGTATGAAAGTATGTTCATTACCAATTTTCAGATGTGCTTCTTTCCACTCTTAGTGACTTCTGTTCTTGTGGTGGAGACAAATGATTTATGTTCTCCAACTGCTCCACAATGTGGAATTCCTTCCAAGAAGGCTGCTGACAACAGCAAAATCTCAGCTTGTATTGGACAAGTAAAAGCTGACTCATAAGCAGCTGTCTGACAGCTTATGGGAGAGGGAGGAAGCTATAAGACTGGCTGAGGTGTAACTGGTGAACAGAGAGCGAGGCAGCAGCCAGCTGCACTGTTCTTGCTCCACATCATACTGCTGTCAGGAGTCTTGTGGTGAGGATATGCACCAGTATCACAGATTCTCTGGGATAAAAGTACTGGCTTCAGTACAATGTGGGTGCAGGGAGAGCTGTGAGGAAATCCTGCTTGCAAAGCCAGGTCTTGGGCTAAGTCTCTGCGACAGGAGTAGTTTTACTGAGAAATGTGCAGATTTCTCAGACAGACAGGCAAGAGGAAGGTCAGGGGCCACCATACTGGCAAGCGTTCCTGAGAACATCTTCCCACTGCTGGGGAGAAAGGCTGGCTGTGCAACCCAGGTGAATGTCTGCATTTTTATTTTAGCCTCCATTCTTTTACTTTTAGCCTGGCACTGAATGTCCTGGGGCTCCATCTGCCCCACTGCACTACAAACCATGCCACAACAGCCTTGTCAAGGTAGCAATGTGTTTGCACTAAGACTACCCTTTGGGACTGAAACCCTAGCCCCGTGCTCATGCAGCCTTAGTAAGGGTTAATAGCTATTGCTTCAAGGCCAAGAAAGCCTGCAAAAAGGAGCTGAAAGAAAATCTGATTTATTTCCCTACCACAGGGTCACATCCAGGGATTGTGGATTGTGCAGCAACAGTATGACCCACTCCAGAACTAGGAGCATCAAGCAATCCACATCCGCTGAGCTGCAAGGACTAGCAATATGGGAGGCAGTTCAAGGCAGTTGATGCGATGGGTATTTGCCAATATACAAAAAGAAGCCATCACAGAACCACAGAATGGCTGGAGTTGGAAGGGATGTCTGGAGGTCATCTGGTCCAATGGCCCTGCTCAAATAGAGCTACCTAGAGTTGGTTGCCCAGGACTATGTCCAAATGGCTTTTGAGTATACCCAAGGATGGAGATTCCACAACCTCTCTGGGCAACCTGTTCCAGTGCCTGGTCACCTCACAGTAAGAAAGTGTTTCCTGATGTTCAGACAGAACCTCCTGTGTTTCAGTTTGTGCCATGTATAAGACAAACACAAGAGAGAACAGGAGTTGTCATTATTTCCTTTGGGAGAACAGTCTTCTGTCCATATAAGTTTGGGATTTAAATTTTTTTAATGTTACTTATAGAAAGCTGCTACTCCCACATGTTGAGAAGCAGAACTGATAGCTGATGGCATTTGCAGAATGACTGCTGTGGCTGGCTGGTGTCAGGTGGCCAGTGTTATAGTGGTTCCTGCTGCTTTGTTGAGCTTCCAAATATGAATGGCATTACCAAACTTCAGATTTCCAAAATTGATTTTATTTGGCTAAAGACACAAGGGCTAAATCTAGAGGAAAGCAAAGGAAGAAAGGACTCACCTCTTCAGGGTTCTTACAGAGTGTACTGTAGAATGTTTCCAGCATGGGGTTGGGCTGAGCTTTTGGTCTCTGCTTGTCTCTCACACCCAGTTTGCTACTGAGGGGCAGGGCTATGGCTCTGCAAAAGAAAAGATAAAGGTTCAGCCAAAAATAGAACAGCGATTTCTGATATTGCAGCACTGTTAAGACATGATGTAGTACGTAACAGCTGCCTCCCACATTTTGAATCTAAGCACAAGTATCATGTGAAGCAAATAAAATAGATAAAGACACTGAGAAGAAAAAACCCCTTACAGCAAAAAGTTAGAGCAGAAACAGTGGGACTTGTATTCTACTGTCCTCAGCTCTGTGCTATAATATCCAAAATTACATGAGGTTCAGAAATGCTATATCCTGCTTTGTCAGCTTATCCATCCACTGTGCTTGAGTGTCCGGGATTATGGCACAAAGCTCAGGCCTGCAGAGCACCATTAATACCTATCACTGGTCTTGGGCTTGCCTGCAGCTTATGCAGAGTACCACACTGATAATAAGGCCTAAATGTTTTTCATCGCTCGATCTAGAATACTGAACATACATAGCATCCACTTGAACTAAGGACTTGGCTCAGGATCAAGAAGGAGGCTCTATCAGATGTGTGGTACTAATGCAGAAGAAATGTCCTGCTGAAACAGGAGGCCACTTGGTCTTTACTGTAGTAACTTACCTCCATTTTTCCTAATGCAAGTCAATCATCGATTGTAAAATAAGCACATAGCAACTAGAAACCTAGCCACAAGGAATGGATGCTTACGCTAGCTATGCATCTTCAGTCTTTCACAGTGAAACAATACAAAGAAAAAATCTGCATAAATATAAACCAGTTATCAAGGGGTAACAAAACTGAGCACAGAACTGCTGTGCTCAACAATTCAGCTCCTCCACTACAAACACTCTCCCTTGGCAGTAGGGAACAGCTTCATCGATGGTGTGAAGTGAGGTCCTGCACAGACACTGCATAAACAGGAAACTTGGCAAATCAACATTTAAAAAAAGCCCAAATTAACTGCAACCTCCTTGAATTTCTGGACAATTAGTTGTTCCTTACTAATTGTTACCTTTTACACACTTCCACGGGCATGCAATTAGTCTCATTAGAAAAACGAGCAAAATGCCTGCCTAGAAGCACTTTTCATCACTGTTGCTAAACACCAAACATGCAAAATCTCTGGAAAACTGTATCTCCGTATTTTGGAGCAAAAATTTTTTGCTTAAGGTGCTAACAGCTTCCCTGACAGTTATTGGGTTATCAAATTTAAATCAGTGTTGAAGCCGGTTATGAGCTGACGAATACCATGCAGAGGAAGTGAGGGCTGAGACCAAAGCCTGCTCTGCCTGGTCAGTCTTCATGCTGTTCAGGCAGCTCCTCTGATCAGTTATCCCTAATGATTCAGACATGGAACAAGATTTCTTTTTTCTTTTTTTTTTTTACTTTGCAGCACAAAAGCTGTGGAAGCTACTTCACTATGCAGGTGTTTAAAGATGTTTTACATCCCATACTGTTTTTAAGTATTTATGACTGTGATTATATGTGTGGTTGCCTGTGGTCTCTTCTAGCCATACAGCCGATACTCAATATGTGCATGTACTTAGGGACTACTCTAGATCAAGCACCCTTCCAGAAGGGTCTTTTGGAAGTTTTCTTTTCAAGAACCTGTTTCTTAATTTAATTAGGAGGTATCAAGAGCAATTTTATAAACAGACCACCTACCTACGGAATGCTGTAACTTCTATTACATTAAGGTATAAAACGCAGAATAGTTACATTTCTGCTCACTCGTGTAGCAGCTGATTTCCACCTTTCTTTTGCATAGCCAGCCCACCAGCCTGTATATCAGTTGTTCTCTGGGAAATCAGTTGTTCATCTCTGGGAAATTCCTTTGGCATCACTGGCTACAGGAACATCAAAGATGTACCAAGGCCAATGAAAAAGATACATTTCTACCATGAGAGAAGGGCCAGGGTTAAGTGTGTTTCCTAGCTACTTTTCAAGAAGATGCATAGTTCTCACAAAAGCTACCTGTGAGTGTTGATTAGTTTCAGTGAAATTCAGCAACACCCTGTCATTGCTGCAAGTGGCAGACTGCTGGATGGCAGAGGAATATATCCATCATTGGGATTTTTCATTATTAGCTCTGATTGCTCTTTAGAAATGTTTCAATTTTATCTTACGATTTGTTTACTATTAAAGGGGTTAACAGTGACATTGGACCAGGAGGTCCTGTGCTAAGAACAATGACACAGTATTTCAATGATATCCATAACTATACTGAAATTGAGAAAACATTTACCTTAAGCTCTGCACTAGGTCTTGGTTCTTATATTAAGCAGTTCCTTAAGTAGGCCAGATCTTTCTTTTTTAAAGGTAAGTGATTTGATACAAGCTCTTCTGAAGAGGTAGATGTAATCAAGTTCTGTTGTTGAAGAAGAGCCTTACTGCAGCTTCTTATCAGTCCACATTGGGAACTGAAAGTTCTGAAATTTTCCAGACATGTTAAAAGGAAAGAGAAAGTTTCTGCCAGATGTCAGGGCAGCTTGCCAACAAGTTTTTTACTGAAAAACTATTTAAATTATCCTGACTGATTTCCCAATTTAGTTTAATCCCTGTCCTCTCTCTTTCCTGCTGGTTTGTTATGGTCATGGCATAAAATCTTACTGTAACAGAAACAAGCCAGTTGCAGTTGATGAAGACAGGGTGTAATTAACCAAAGTTACAATTACTTTGTTGTTGAGGTTTTTAGTTTAACCATGAATTATGGGACCAATCCTACTTTCATGAACATCATTGGGAAATCAAGGCCTGAAATTCTTCCTAAGGGACGTTTGTACATGTTGGATGTATGCTCTGACTCAGTGTTCAGTTAATCTTGTTCCAGGCATAACCCTAAGAGGATGATACTTGTACTGATTTCAAAATCACAGATTCATCATCTCAGTTGCAGGGATGGTCTCATCATGGCAGTTTATCAACTCTCTGGAAGACAGAAGGAGAAAGTCTGAGGACTGAACTGTATCACTCGCCACAGATAGGTAAGGCAAGACACAGTCAGTGAGATGATTCTCATCTCAAGCCTACTTCTTCATCAGTGAGCTTCTCTCACTTCATGGTTTACAAAGGAAAGTTCACACTAAGGCATTTTATTTATTAATCACCGAAGAACAAACTGTCTTGTACAAAACCTGCTGAAGTTGAAACTAAATGGATTAATCATGAAGGGGCATAAATTGATACTCCCCCACCTTGCAAAAGTGGGCTACACACCTTCTGCACAGGCTTTCAAAGTTAGTGTGAGCTACAAGAAATAATTTAACTTTGGGGGCGTTTGGGTTTTTTCTCCTCCCACCAATGTTTTTGAATTTATAAGGCTGCCACTCGGCAAATATCTTCTAGTACTAAGAAATGCAGAACCAGTGACA
>VZTV01121063.1:15523-28300 GCA_013400875.1 Anhinga rufa
TGACAGCAGCAACCAGAACTTCTATTCTTTGAACTGCACAATCTCTTTTAGCCTCATGCTTTCCTTTGGCAGAGGACTATCCCTGTGCTCCCAGAACAGTGTCTACCATCTCCTGCTTACAGGAGTGTGCTTCCCATTGAAGTTAAACTGACTGTTCCGTTTGATACAAGATCTCAAGTCACTACAGTGCTACTGACCAAACTGAGTCAAGTCAGTTCACAGTTTTCAATTAAATACTCCAATGTGTCCCACATCTTTGCACAACAAACCTGCCTATAGGACCTAACAGGAAGCTGTTTTCAGACACTTCCTGATTATTGATCAACAACAAAAGTCTCTGTGCAAAATGAGTTTCAGAAAGATATGTTTCAAAATAAAATCCTTGAAAGAGTGTTGTCTTCTATCTTTCTTCTGGTTCTGAGTTCAAGTATCTGTTCCCTGCAGATCAACAGTATCCCTTTCTTTTAATGTACAACGCATGGCTCACGTACTGTCATACCCCTCCTAAGAAGAGACCAATTGTAATTTGGGAAGAGTGCAATTTGAGAACTATTTAGATTCAAATTCACTTACATAGGCTTTCAGTTCCCCAACATCCAAAAAACACTAGTCAAGTCCAAAAGCAGATGATTAAATCGGAGGTAAATTCTGTTTTTCAGCTTTCTACTTTACTATCCCTCAAAGCACTTCAGTTTCCACATTTTCCTAACCATACAGGCAAGAAACACTTTGCAATAGAAGCTGTGATTCCTTCATAATCATAGCACTCCAAGAATTTTATTTCTTTGGAAAAGGGTCTCAAACATTACAGAACTAGAAGAGAAGCTGACATCCCTGCTTGCAGGTGTATGTCAGGGGAAATGTTCTGTTAAGGTATACAGGTGCTTAAAATCAGACTCCAAGTTATGGGTGCAGGACATATCTCCTACTCACAAGCACAACCTGGAAACATCAAAGGAAAGGGAGAGGTTCCCAACTTCTAGGTCCTCTCTTTTGTCAGGACACCATTACCTACCTCCCCCAGCACCTGCCTCAGTATTGTGGCAAAGCCTAGGAGCACTGCAGCGGTAAAAAGCTTTCTGCTCTCCAGCTGAATGCCCCATTTTCCCACCTTCCCCACAGCAAACTGGCTCACAGAAGAGTTGCTTCACCTGAGTGTGAGCTGTTTCTTCTCCCCCAGGGCTGCACCCACAACATTCTCAGCTCTCCCAGGCCCCACCCAGCATGTCCTCTTTCCACAGCCACCACCTAATTCACAGAAGAACTGGCTGTTAAAAGGATGTCGCTGTCTCAATTTTTCCCAGTTCAGCCAGCAGATCCCAAGGAGAGGAAAATCCATGCTTGAGGAAGCGGGGCCTTTCCCAGGTTTAATCTCCAAACCAAGAAGATGGAACCATTGGCCAAGCATGGTGGCTGATGCAGTTGCTGAATGAGGGATTGCAGAAAATCCTCTGGGCTCCTCCTGCCTCTTAGTATTTTCCTGGATTTCTGGCACAGATAAATGACATGAACACATTACAGCATTTCTGAAATCCCAGAGCAGGCACCACCAGGAACACAGAGCATATCTAGAGAAAAAAACTGCTTTGCACCCGATGCACAGTTGCAAGTAATAGATAGTTGCAAGGTAGAATAAATTGCCAGAGACCAAGCTGAAGCCACCACAACCAAACTTGAATACTAGTTACAGACATTCATTTTGACCCACAGACCAGATGTACAAAGCTACAAAGTCAAGGCCATCTACACAGAGAATGAGAGATAACACACACATACTTTCAGTCTGCAATTCTCAACTTTTATGCAAATTATTTTAAACAGGGCTAGTGCCACTGTACGTACAATGTAACGGAGCAACAGAGGACTTGATTCATACCTCCCATTCACTAGGGGAGGCTTTCTTCTCCAGGATGAACTGAACATGAAACAGTAATGATTGAGAGTGAGAAAATGTCATGCTGAAATAAATGACTGCAGAGAGTTAGGACAAACAAGAATATAGCTCAGAACACTGGCTTGTAATTGGCATAGGTAATATAGTGGCATGATTATAGGTTTCCTGGACCTGTAAAATGGGCTTGTGATATTATCTTTTTTTAAGGGTGTGACAAGATTTTATTTAATGAAGTTTGTGAATCAAAACAGCTTTAAAATTAATGAGTAGGACCAGGCCTGAGGAAACCCTCCCAGCTGAGGCAGCGCTTGGATGGGAAAGAAAAAAATCTTTTTACCGGGTCATCAACATCTTAAAGCAGATGGAAAAGATATTTAGATTGACTAGGAGCTGTGTGGCAGGAGGAAGGGGAATAAAGGCACAGAATCACGGAAGCATAGAATCGATGCTGAAAGGGACCTCTGGAGATCATCCAGCCCACCTCCACTGCTCAAGCAGGGTCAGCTACAGCAGGCTGTGGAGGGCTGTGTCCAGCTGCATTTCGAGTATCTTCACAGATGGAGACTCCACTCCCCCTCTGGGGAACCTGTTCCAATGTTTGACCACCCTCACAGTAAAAAAGCATTTTCTTATGTTCAAATGAAGAATCACATATTTCCTTTTGTGCCCACTGCCTCTTGTCCTGACACTGGGCACCACTGAGAAGAGTTTGGCTCCTTCTTCCTGTTCATGTTTTATACTGGGGAAACTAGAACTGCACAGTCCTAGTCAATGCAGGACATGAGGGCTAACCTCCAGCTTCACAATGCAAATGTGTCCAAGTCACCGACTGACAGTGCCTACCTGAAGGAGTACTGTATTCAGCCATGTCTTGCAGATCAGCAAGGAAGAAATGTGAGTCACTTGTGTTTTAATGATTATCCATAGCACCCTGGTTCCCACATCACTGGAGGTGACAGAGACACCTATGTCCCCAGGAAAGTACAGGATAAAGTCCATGGAATCTAAGGAATGCACACTAAACTTATTGTTTACAAAGAAGAGATTTGGATTCCAATTTTGTATAATCATAAAATGATTATTTAAAGAATCATTTATGCATTTGTGTTTACGTAAAAATACTGCCTCTAATTTGTTGGGGTTTTTTTGTGTTTGTTTGTTTTTGTTTTTATTTTTTAAAACATTCTTACAGCAGAGCTCTGAATCATTTCAACTGCTAGAAACTTTTCCAAGCTGTCCTTGTATCATACAGAATCTGAAGAAACATCTTTCTAGACTACAGAGGTCTGCTTCCCTTTTCTTGTGTAGCCACTTTTTAAAAAAAGATAACAAAAACATTTTAATTGCCTTTTTTCCCCTCTTTCTAAGCTTAAAACCACTGTAGATTTGACTAAACTGTTTTAAAAGATTACCTCTTTGAACGGTGACTAGGAATAGGGATTTTTCAATCCAGTGAAGACTACTTTGAAGAGTATTCAAAAATCACAAAAGGGGACTTACTCTGCAGTCTTGACAATGGCTGACACTATGGTAAATACCAGTTATCCACCAGCAAATCACGTGTTGCAGACCACACTAACTATTGACTAAACTGTAAAAAGCAACAGCACCAGCTCAGGACCTTTATGAAACTTTATGAGTCAATGAAGCCTGCAGGATTTCTAGCTATGCCCTTGCCATAAGCCCCAAATTATCTGTGCTGAAGAGTAATATGCCAAACATTCAAATGACTCTGGCCAGAAAGAAGCAGCTACAAATGTCTCTACATGGCACTGTGGATGACACACTGGAAATGACACTCCTGAACCCAGAGCAATCATCAGTGAAATGCACATGTTTGTGTGGCTATGCAGTGCTGATTCTGAGGTCAGATGACTCAGCCCAATATAATGCATCTTATTCAGGTTTGCCTGTCAGGTGTGATACCCCAGATCCCCATTACCCAAGATAAAGGAGAATTAACTGTATTTGGGTTGTCTAAACATGCTTTCTGCTGCACTCAACCCAGAAACAGCAAGTAATGTGCAACAGAACACAAAACAGCGTGTCTGCCTTCTAAAACACAAGCATAAACCTCATCTAGGGTCTACCTGTTTTAAGTATAGGAAGTCACATTGCTTACAATTAGACCTTAAGGGTAGGGTTTGTGTTCTATGTTGAACACGCTTCTTTAGCCAATACACAGGGCTGGAAAGAAAGCTGAAAAATGTACCGCAGCAGACTTTATGACCTGGAGCTTCTGTGGACCTCTTCAGTCATACATCGGCACAGACAATAAAGCCAGCTCTTGGACCCAAACTGCCAGCATTATCCCTAAAAAACCCCAAACAGTACTAAATAACTTACCTTTCAAAGGCACATCGAATGACAACCAAGATTAATGCAAAAGGGATACTGAGCAGGAGATCACGAGGCTGAGGGTAATGGACGCCTTCAGACTCTTGCATGTCCTCCCAGGTGATTCCTGGGGGCAGCCAGAATTCATGCTGCCACAGCCACTCATTCAGAGAGCGTGCCATCCTGGAAGGAAGAGAGACCAGAATAAACTGAGGACAGCCTCACACACAGCAAACCTGTCAGCACAAGCCAGTGAAGCAGAAGAAGGATTACACCCTCACTGAGGTTGCATCTGGCTGTGAAAGCAGAAGAGGTGTGGAACGCATCAGTGCCCAAGGAACTGATAACCTGCTTGCAGATTTTTATCAGGTGCTCAGTGACTGCTGACTCCTGGCACAGAACCAAAAACCGGCTAAAATAAGTGCCTCAGAATTCAACAGAACATTAGTGTCATTCTCAGCAAGATGTATTGGGAAGTTTTAAGTTTAATACTGCAGCTTCTCAGGTTCATAGGTTCCTTTCTACAAGACTGACAGCTTGGTATGACTAGGTTGTGGCAAGTCTGCTCTAGGGCTGGCTACCAGCTGTCCTTTTATATGTACATATCCCTATTTTTTAGTCTTTGATCTTTTGTATTTATTTGTTTCTATTTACACATTACAATTCCACTGTGTGCATGTGTGCGTACGTATACATTATAATTAATATTATACTGAGACTTCTCCTTTAAAAAAAAAAAGCTTTAAATGATTAAGGAAAGTACTTCCAGGTAAGAATTTTTGTGCTAGAGTGGTAAGCCAGATTCTTAATGTAATTTTAAATGTAATTTTAAAGACGATGCCTGAAGGTGGGATTTACATACATGATCAGAGAATTTATCAGCACAAAAACCAGTGGAATGGGTGTAACAAAGCATTCAACACAAAAATACTGTTGCTAGATAATTCCACCTCAAACACAAATGTGAGCTGCACTGCCCTCCAATACAGGCTGCTCATTCTAGCTGGTAACAACAAATACCTCAAACACAAATGGAAGTCAAACAGACTCTGTGCAGGCACAGAACAAGGGAAGGGGAAGTATGGGAATGAGATGCCCATTGAGATCATCTGAACAGCACACAGGAAACACCATGTTACAAAACCAAGGAAAAAAGCATATAATTTAAGTGTCTGACCTGAGTATCACAAAGCATCTCGCCCAGCAGAGGCTCAAACCCTGGCCCTTTCTGCAAGGAGAACTGCCTAACAAAAAAAAATAATTAATCATCCATTTGATTTTTAAGATATCTTTAATTCAGAAGTAGTTTCTTTGTTAGTTAAACTGAAGATCTGCCTTATTCCAGAATTTTGCAGAGTCTGAGGGATATCATCTGAATCGTAACGTCTTTTCTTGATTTGGACTTTATTATTCATCTCAATGTGTCTTTTGATCTGACTACAACAGGGAAGAACAGCACCCTATTTCTTCAAATTTGACTCTCATTTCTCCTGGAACATGCACAGCCAATTCACTGAATCACAGAATCACAGAATGGCATGGGTTGGAAGGGACCTCGTCCAACTCCCCTGCGTGAGCAGCACACCCAGAGCAGGGGGCACAGGACCGTGTCCAGGCGGGGTGTGAATGTCTCCAGGGAAGGAGACTCCACAGCCTCTCTGGGCAGCCTGGGCCACTGCTCTGGCACCCTCAATGTGTCACCCTCATGTGATGACAAAGCTGATTACAAATATATGTGTAATTGATACCAAGTGGATGCAAACTTTCTGACCATTTAAGATACACAAAGCAGGAAAACACTTTCCCCTTTTCCCCAAAGAAAAAGGAAAACCATCTTACTAAAAAGGCATTCTTCTCTTCCTTCCTGCATTCTGATTTCAGCTTTTGATACCAAAACCCACAACATAAAAATACCTCCTAAAAATCAAGAGCCTGATATACTGCAGAACTGCAACCAAAGGAAGAGGCAGTAAGGCTAATATCCAACTTCACTAGCACTGAAAAGAACATCCAGGTCTTTTACCAGCTTTCAGTTTGACAATAATAACAGTATTTGCTTTCTGGTGCAGCTTCTAGGACTCTGGAAACTGCGGTTTTGCTCTCACTTCCAAGCTGTTCTCCATTCCTTCTGCTAGTTCTCCTTCCAGTGCAATGTCTGGACAAAAGTCACTGACACATAAAATTAAAATAAACAGGGTTTATAGACTCTTCAAATTCTGTTCTAAGAGCCTGACAATCAAGATGCAAGTTTTTAAGTTGCCTGCCAAATCTTGAGTCTCTACAACTCTCTGGGGCCTAGAGTTTAGCCTAACTCCCCACGTCAAGGCTGTTTTAAGGTGGGAACACCTGCTACCCATGATCTGTCCCCTTTCCCTGTGGCCGGGCTGTAGGACCATTTAGCGCTAGTTCCCTTTTCGTCTTGCCTTTGATGATTCAGCAAAGGCACCTGAAGCCAGGACCATGGGAGAGTGGTGACAGGGCTCGTTGTGCATTAAAATGAGAAGCTAGCTGAAGCACACACGCTAGAGAAAGCTTTTCAGACTACTCAGTAAACATGCCATTAACCAGTACAGCTCCATTTGGGCAACACAGACATAAGCCCATGGGACAGGCTGGCTACCATGCTGAACCTCAAAGCCTCAGTGACCCATGTCTTCAGGATGTCCCTGAGTCTCCAGTAGACTGTGTGAACACAGGTATCTGCACAAAACTCTACAGTTACAGAGCAGAAAGTGTCTATGTAGAAGCAAACTGTAGGAGTATGGGCTTAGCCTACAATGCATTCAGCACACTGTCACTATGAAGCATGGTGACAGTGTTCCAAAACAGCTTGTGCACTTCAAATAGGTACCAGATACCAGTTTAGAAAAGTGAGATAACATAAGCAAGGTGTCTGAACTACCAAGAGCCTTACAAGGCATGAAAGTCACCAACCTCAAAAGTGTCAGTCAACTTTCTTAGCTCTTAAATATCTCAGCTCTAGTCAGGAAAAGCATCAGGAATACCTGTGAGAACTATATAGAGAAAGTAGACTTCCTCCCTGCCTCAGCTCTTCAGAAAACATTTCTTCAGCACCACAGGGTTACCCCACAGCGCAGACAGCAGGCACGCTAGGGACAGCTGCCATAGTAGCTAGTTTGCAATTACACAACCAAGGATTCTCCCTCCAGAACTCTATACATCTGGCAGCAACACAAAAAGATGCAACACACACTTGGTAGACAACAGCAGCTGAACTCTGCCGAGGGCTGTCTGTAGGGAGTATATAAAATAAGTCTTCCAATTTGCTTAGGGGGAATATTCTTAGATTAAAAGTGCTAAGGAAGTAAACAGCCATTATCTAATCTACCCTCATGTGCAAACTATATATAGTCAGGATCACCTTCCTGGAATATTTCTTTATCTCTATAGTTATCTTTACACATCGAAAAATACAGAAAAGGGTACAGTATGAAGCAACATATTTATCTTTTGCAATTTATACAGGCCAAGTTCCCAACTTGAAGCAGCTGGAAGGCTGAAGACAATGGTGTGCCTAAAATAGTTCATTGCCTAGGCTAAACAAGTCCACTGCTTCTAATTCTCTCTATATTGTATATAGCTAATACAACTACCTATAGCCAGAGAAACAGAACACCTTTCTTTGCACATTCCTGTTTCTGTCTAGATTCTGTTTCCAAACAGGATTTCCGAGAGGTGTGTCTAGCATTAACATCCGCATTTTTTCATATATATTTCTGCTGTTAGTCCCCAAATACACAACTCTGCACAGTGCTATTCAAGGTCACCTCATTCATCTTACTCTGGCTACAAAGGCCCTCCAGTTCTTGGTTATACCAGAGCGTCCATTGTCTGCAGGTGGATTATACAGGTTTGTGGGTGGACAATGCCACAGATACAAACATCCCCAAAGTGTCTCTGGGCCAAGCCGTTTAGGTCTGCCAAGTCTTATTAGCTTAAGTGCAGCATCATGCTAACGACATTGCTGCCAGAACCAGCACAGGTATTCCTGCAGAAGACTTCCTGGTATAGCCAGTTTTCCCAGGACTTAATCAACCACCAGCAGTACAGTACTGCCACAGGGGAAATTATTAGTTAATGTGGAAGCACACCACCATAAGGATGCAGCTACATTGCTTCTCGATTCAAGTTGCTTTATTTTTGACATGAGACTATGGCTGAAATAATTAAAACCAAAAAAGCCTCTTAAATCTTAATATGCTGGAGACCAAAATGAAGATGCTTGTCCTATCTTTCTGAGAAGCAGCTGGGGGGGGTCAAGAGAATCCTTTGCATATTTATGAAAGTTCCCTGTTATTTCAAATTGGAAGAGCCAATTGTATTCTAGCTCTAATCTAGTCCATACTTCCTGAATTTGGGTTACCACTGCATATTATGCATTTGAACCTTTAACTAATTTTCAAGAATTCCATGGGTAAATTATCTCCTGACAACTCTTCTAGGCATTTTCTTACCTATTAGATACATCCCATAATGCTAATGTCTTCCACTTTAACCAAAACTACCTGTTAAAGCTGCATAAGAGAAGTTACAAATTCAGACATGAAGTTTACTGCACCTCTCTTATGCAGAAATAAATTTTAACAAAGAAAATGCAGATTAACATGACATAGGCTTTTGAACACCTATATTATATTTAATCTCTTAATCTCAGTCTCCAGTTGTTTTTTGTTGTTGTTGTAAAATCTTCACACTAAAGAGGACAATACTGTTGCTCACAATATAGTTGCTGGGATAATTTTTTCTTAACGTATTTTTTCTAACATTTTTCATATATTTTTTCTAACGTATACCAGATATTACAGAATCACAGAATGGTGGGGGTTGGAAGGGACCTCGAGAGATCATCTCATCTCATCCCCTGCGTGAGCAGGCACATCCAGAGCAGAGGGCACAGGATCGCATCCAGCAAGGTTTCGTCTCCAGGGAAGGAGACTTCACAACCTCTCTGGGCAGCCTGTGCCACTGCTCTGTCACCCTCACAGGAAAGAAGTTTTTTCTTGTGTTGAGGTGGAACTTCCCGTGTTCCAGCTTGTGCCCGTTGCCCCTTGTCCTGTCATTGGGCCCCAGTGAAAAGAGTTCACTCCCATCCTCTTGACATCCTCTTGACCTTCAGGTATTTATAAGCACTGATGAGATCCCCCCTCAGTCTTCTCTTCTCCAGGCTGAACAAGCCCAGGTCTCTCAGCCTTTCCTCATCAGGGAGATGCTCCAATCCCCTGATCATCCTTGTGGCTCTCTGCTGGACTTGCTCCAGCAGCTCCCTGTCCTTCTTGAACTGGGGGGCCCAGCACTGGACACAGCACTCCAGCTGCGGCCTCCCCAGGGCAGAGCAGAGGGGCAGGATGACCTCCCTCGCCCTGCTGCACACACTCCTCTTCATGCAGCCCAGGACACTGCTGCCCTTCTTGGCCCCGAGGGCACAGCGCTGGCTCAGGGGCACTTGCTGCCCACCAGCACTCCCAGGGCCTTCTCAGCAGAGCCACTTTCCAGTAGGTCAGCCCTCAACATGTACCGGTGCCTGGGGTTGCTCCTCGCCAGGTGCAGGACCTTGCACTTGCTTTTGCTGACTTTCATTAGGTTCCCCTTGGCCCAGCTCTCCAGCCTGTCCCTAAAGATCTGATAAAATTTATAGATAAAAAAATCTTTGCTCCAGAATTTTTAATTACATGTACCATTATTTTCAGCATGCTGAGATAAAAATTAGCTCGTTCCAGTCTCCTGCCTGAAGGGAATACATTAACCTTTTCAAGTTTCACTTCAGCTTTGATATGTTCATTTCCATTTCCTCAGCCCTATTAGCTATCCTGGCATCATACCTGCTTTCTGATATCGCCTTATCCTTAATAACATTTCCTTTGCCTGAGATCCCCCTCTTTCCCTATCCCTCTGTTGGTTCTTCACCATTTTAAGGCTTTTCTTATCATCAAGCAAATTTAACCAAGGATGGACAGTGTCCAAGGGATTCAGCTGAAATTCATCAGTTAAGAAAAATGTGTCTCTAAGAATGTCCTCCCATGGCAAAAATAAAAAAATCAGAATCTTTCCAGTTAGTTCCAGTCCTTGAACCACCTATTGCCCTTCACTCTCTTGGCATGCCTTCTTCTCACTCTGTCAAAGTAACTTTCCTACAAAATGCACCACCCTCTACACCTCCATTTCTTTGAACTTCTGGAGATTATTATAAACCTGCTTGCTCCAACCATAACTGATGCAGAATCTCCAACCACATGGATGGATTCTGGTATGAATCTTGGGTACAAATCTCTTTTTACCTGCAGCTAATCCTGCTTTGTATCTCCTCTGTTCCCCAGCTTTCTCATCTCTTTCTCTTGTGATTCTGAATGCCCTTGTATTTTCCCTAAACCCGCAACTTCTGGCAGAATCTCCACTTTGTTTTTGCATGAAATAAGACTGTTTTTCAACTCTGACTAGTAGTGAAAGAAACAAAACCGTAATCTCTATGTTCTCCAGGCTCACTCTCCTCATCAGACTTTGCTCTCCATGTCTTCTTCTTTGGAAGCTGGCTGAAAATTTGAAATTATTTGTGCAGCCTTGTTTCTCCACCAATGACCAGTTATCCTAATCTTCCTAGCTTTCAGATCTTCTCCTCACTTAGATCTACCGGCTGACATTTCCTATCAAATTATTTCATGCCTGCTGCCCACCCAAGAATAAATTAATTTTGCAATTCTTCAGCTTTTTCAAGGAACTTTTCACGATTTGTTTAATTCCACTGTTAGTCCAACATAAGCTTGATTCTTCACTCCTAACTTTAAAAGCAAAAAGGTGAAATTTGCCTCCACAACCCGTGACTAAGAAAACATCTTTTCAGCCCTGCCTTGGTTCCTTGTTCCTAGCTTTTCACCAACATTAACCCTATCTCATACTTTGGTGCAGGCTGGTCATGTGCTGCTCTGTTCAAAAGCAACAATTTTCATATACATCCTCTTTTGGAAGACCCCTGTCCCAGAAAAAGCATAAAATGCCCAAATAATCATTAGAAGCTACAAATAAGAGTCCAGTAAGCAGACAAACTTGCTTACCTAGATCTCCAGTGAACATCTTCCTTACCCAGCATAAATCACTTACTAATTTCCATACCTTGTGCTCCGCTTGCCAGCTCCTTTGTTGCTAGGCTGCTCTGACTGCCGAGTGTTTGGCTCCCAAGCAGACTGCCAGGTATGACCAACAGCACGGGTTTCAGGCTGATGTCACTCTTCCACGTCAGAATGTAAATCAGATGGCTCTTCTCACTTGATCATCCTTCTTTGAGAGAAATGAGTACAACTCCTTGGTTTGCTCAGTAAAAAACAAGTACTGGTTTAACCAGTTAAAAACAAGGCCAGAAAAGGCACCAAGTACCTCCAGCTTCACTATGTCTTTGGTAAGGAAGGACTCAGAGCAGTGGACCCAGATTTTTCTTAGCCTCCTCTTGCTGCCAATGTACTTACAGAAGCCCTTCTGGTTGCCCTTCACATCCCTCACTCCAGCTGAGCTTTGGCTTTCCCATCTCCATTCTTGTATGCTCAGGCAACACTTCTGTATTCCTCCTGGTCATCCATCCCCACTTCCACCTTCCTGATAATTCCATTCTCTGTTTGAGCTCAATCAACAGTTCCACGTTCATCCCTGCTGGCCTCCTACCATTTTTTGTTTGCCATCTTGCATGTTGGGATGGACTACATTGTGCTTGGAGGATGATGTCCTGGAAGATCTGTCTGGGCACCTTTGCCTGCCAGGACAGTCTCCCATGAGATCCTGCCAGCAGATCCCTGAACAAGCCAAACCCCACCCTCATGAAATTTAAGAAAACCCCAAGAATTTACGTGCACATTTTGAAATACCATGGCTGTTTCTGCCATATTCCTCCTCCAGGAACCTGGAGATGCTTCCCTACTAAGGCTGAAGAAACCTGGGTTGAACTGCAGCACCCATTGTCAAACTAGTCTCAAAAAGACTGGATTGGAAAGGACTTTAAAGATCATCTAGTTCCAATCCCCCAGCCATAGGCAGGGACACCTTCCACTAGACCATGCTGTCCAAAGATCCATCCAACCTGGCCTCGAACAATTCCAGGGATTGGGCATCCACAACTACTCTGGGCAACCTGTTCTAGTGCCTCACCACCCTCACAGGGAAGAATTTCTTCCTTCTGTCTAATGTGATCTACCTTTTTTCAGTTTAAAGCCATTACACCATGTCCTATCACTACATGCACTTGTGAGAACTCCCTCTCCAGCTTTCACTTGTAGGCCCCCTTCAGGTACTGGGAGGCTGCTATAAGGTCTCCCTGGAGCCTTTTCTTCTCCAGGCTGAACAACCCCAACTCTCTCAGCCTGTCTTCATAGCAGAGGTGCTCCAGCCCTTGGATCACCTTTGCGGCCCTCCTCTGGTCTTGCTCCAACAGGTTCATGTCCTTCTTATGCTGGGAGCCCCAGAGCTGAGCACAGCACTCCAGGTGGGGTCTCATGAGAGAGGAGTAGAGGGGGAGAATCACCTCCCTCAACCTGCTGGTCACACTT
>VZTV01121063.1:28565-47415 GCA_013400875.1 Anhinga rufa
CTAGGTAGATGATGTCAGTTGCTCTTCCCTTATTCACCAATGCTGTAACCCTGTCATAGAAGGCCACCAAATTTGTCAGGCATGATTTGCCTTTAGTGAAGCTATATTGGCTGTCACCAATCACCTTGTTATCTTCTATGTGTCTTAGAACAGCTTCCAGGAGGACCCGCTCAATCATCTTGCCAGGCACAAAGGTGAGACTGACTGGCCTGTAGTTCCCCAGGTCTTCCTTTTTTCCCTTTTTAAAAATGGGGGTTATGTTTCCCCTTTCCCAGTCAGTGGGAACTTCACCAGACTGCCACAACTTCTCAAATATGATGGATAATGGCTTAGCAGCTTCATCCACCAGTTCCCTCAGGACGCACAGATGCATCTCACCAGGTGATAAAATAAAGTGCTGTGTTAAGTTACCAGTGTAAAAAGCAGTAGAGACAAAAGCTGAAGACCCCTGAAGGCTCTGTCTGGCACTTACCTCATGGCTGTATTATTTAATGAAGTAACATTCCTTTATTACTTCCAGGGCAGGGTGAGGTAACATGAACCTCGTTGTCCTGACACTTGGGAACAATCAGTATTCTGCTACTGAACACTAACTCTACCAACAAAAAAGTTTTCAACAAAAAAACACTGGAGACCCCATGCTGAATGTTTTGGTAAGGCACAAGAACACTGTTCTACCATCACTCTAAAAAACTACAGACCATACTACATCTTAGTAAGAACATCAGACGTGACTAGTGTCCAAGTAAGGCAACTGAGGCATCCAAAGTACCAGCTAGAACTTCTCCACAAAATACAGAGACACATATTCCCGGATCTACGTTTATTTCTTTAGAGTACAAACGTAAAATGCAAGAAGGAGGCACCTATAAAACCCAAACAAGCTACTCAGCAATTTCTTTGGATTTTTTCCTTCATTCTTTCTCCTAAAGCCTATTATTTCCTCCAGTCTTGCTGTAGAAATAGCAGTCACTGGCTGACAACACTTGATAGAACTGAGGAAGAAAATCAAGTTATTGGCCTCAGACCACAGTGAGCTAAGAATTCAGGTTGGAAGATCACACAAAGAAATCAACAGGGAGCTTACTTCCACCTGAACTGCTCACCTGTCCTTTCTCTGAATTCATCAGTACCAAACAAAGCAAGAGTCAGGCAGTCCTAGTGAGACCTTTTCCTTCAAACTGAGTTAAGAGACAGTAAAAACTGCCAAAAAGCCCTCTAAGCAAAAATGCTATTTATCCCTCAAGACTGTAACAACAAGCAGTTTGTACACCAAAAGAAGCATTTTCACAGATTTTGGAAGGAGAAAGGGACAAGAAGGAATTATACACTGTGAGAATACACATTGAATAAGTCTCAGAACTTAAAACATAATCAGCAATAACTTTGTGAGACCTGCAAAACTCTTCCAAAGGTAAGTTCAGGCCTTACAACCCAGGTCCTGTGCATCGAGGTTCAGTCACTTTACAAACAGAAAATATTTGCCCAGTCCTTTTGATACGATACATACCCCAGAACTCTTTTCTACCGCCAACTGAAATTTTTCAACTGATTATCACTTTCCCTGTTACTCAACAATCACATATCAGGTCTCAAAAAGTTTAGTTCTAATTTAAAATCTGGGAAAAATAAAAAGCAGGTAGCAAGTTCAAGTTTCCAAGCCATACTCAAGTCACATTACAATACCACACAGCTCTCAATAAAGCCTCTTTCATATAAGGTCATGGTACAGTGCAATGCTTGTCCAATGCATTACCTGATTTTTCAGCCCTTTCAAAGCATAAATATTTCTAAATAGTCATATGGTTCTGGTCTGATGGCCCCCTCCTAATCTATCCTCTAAGAAGCACCCTTGGCAAGCCCTTCTGTTCCATTCCAGGAGAGCTCTTCCTCTTCTGCCCTGTGTGCCTCTGACCACACGCTTAATTCTGCAGTTTGTAGCAGCCTTCAGCTCTTCACCCCTAGTTTCATCCAGAGTTCCTACTTACCCGCAGTCCAAAGCTTCACCATTGCTCCTTATTTGTACAGCCAACCCCTACAACAAGTCAAGCACTTTGTTATGCTTCTCTCTCCCACAAATGGATCATTTCCCCAAAGACATGTTTTCTAAGGCATCACACCAGCAACCCTGAGCATTCAGCTAAGGGAAGCACTGAACTCCTGAACTTCTAATCTTAGGTCAAAACAAGAGAATGAGCTGTGATAAAACAGGAAGACAAAGAGACAGATGTGCATGACTGCCACAGATCTAGCAGAGATAAAGCATCAAAGTGGAATTGGATCATCTTGAATGTCAACACAGATTGGAAAAGTCCTTATCTATCAGTCGGGATGATTTTGTTTGCATGAATTTGAGGGAGGTATCCTATATTACAACCTAGTACACCTACAAGATGTGGAGCATGAATTTTCACACAATCCTTGTTCTCGTCCCTTGTGCAGGAAACATGCAGGCTTTAATTACTCTGTAGGAGCTGTCTTTGAATTTCAGTATCAACAGTTCCATCAGTTTCCCAGGTATTTGTTCCCACGAACTCCCCAGGCTGTTCCAAAGCTTAGAGGAAAAAAAAAAAAAAGTAATTAGCCTAGAATTAAGATTTTTTTAAATTATACTCTTATACCTCTAAAATTAGTATGCTTTCATTATTTTTTCATTTCAAAATGCAAAATTTAAGACCTTATCTGAGAATAACATCTACATTCCCGACATAACCGCCAAAGCAAAATACATTAAAAACACTGAGAAAGAAACAGCAACCGATAGAAAGATTTCCCTTTCTCCAAGATTAAAAGAATTGTGACTCACTTTTCACAATCACTACTGCTTAATGAGTGATGCAATCTAGCATATGATGATGGTTACTTTAAAAAAATTTGAATATGAATTATTCTTGACTAGCAGAGATAACGTTAAAACCCTGTAATATGCATAGCTTATAAAGCTGAATGTAAAACTCAAGTTCTTTCAACAGTCACTGTCCTTCTCTGTTCTTTGCTGGAACAGTATCTAGTATCAAGAGAACTTGTCACCAACTGAGCTTTATCTATTACACAAACGAATCATTATGGGACAGTGTATTATTCGTCATGATACTGAGGGCTGCAACCACACTGTGTTATTTATCCAGCAATTTTGGCATTACGGGATGGTTTCTGAATTGATGTACAATGGAACCACTTTAATGAGTGATCCTGCCTAATGCAGACAAAGTGTTTGTTTCAGATTGCTTAGCCTAGGTGGTCTTGTCAATCTTCTCCTTATTAACATGGTCACTCTTTAAGCTGCAAACTCCATCTCCTGCTCTGCTAATGAGGAGTCCCTGAATTACACTGCAGGCGTGACAGATAACTCAAACACTGCATTTATTCCATGCTGGGTCATATCATACATGTATTAACTCACTGCAGCCAGTTGTTCTGCCCTGCCTGAGCTGAGACAACCACACCTACACCAGCTGTAGAGGGGGAATATGCCAGCCCTGAGCACAGGCCAGAGTGACAGCCACAACCATTTGGATCCCCCTGCACAAAGTCAGCACCTCTGGCTCTCACAGCACAGCTCTGATTCATGCTGGCTGAGCTCAGGGTTTATTTTTAAAATACAGATACTAAGGGTCACTTTCTCCTTGCTTCAATTCACCACAAATAACTTCACAAGAAAAATCACATTGAAATTATTATTTCGGGAATTCGGCGTGCATGCTTTTACTTAAGCATAATTTCTAAAGAGAAAAATTCCTCTGATCTTTTCTTCAAAAACATTAAACACAAACTCTAACATAACATCTTTCCAGTCCTACAGAAGGAGGCTATCTTTCATAAATGCATGAAGAAAGACAGATGAACAATACGGAAGCAGTTGCCCAAAAATCTCTGATAATACACCAGGGGTAAAAATAACACAGCTTATCACAAATAAATAACCTGAACACAGCCTGTAGTTTACCTCTTTCAAGATTTTTTTTTCCTTTATATATTTTGATTCAAAACCTTGGCACTTGTTGAGTGGAAGGCGTATGCCATACCTGTGTCTGTGGCCATCTCTGCAACAACCTCACAAATGGAAATATTGGAAGAATTTGTTGATTTTTGGAACTGACTTTTAAAACAAAGAAACTAGTTGTTATCATAACCATTTTCAGTAAAAGCTGAATCAATCTTGAAGTTAACAGAATTACTGCAGTTGGTCCTCTTTGAGCATATTTCCTATTTCTTCAAATGAAAGCTACTCTTGAATTAATTAAAACTAAAGCATATTGGAAAAAGGACTGGGAAACATGCACTGGATTATTGACATTGCTGTGTAATTATGAGCAAACATGCTGAGGTGTACTCCTTGGTAAACATGAATACACCACAAAAATTACCCCCGACAGACAAAACAGCCTTCAGTGGATTTTCAAAACTGGGAAAATGATGACATGTGATTTCTCTTTACTTAGGAAGAACCTCTCATGGAATGCCAGTGGAATTAAACATTAAACCTTCAATACAGGTATACTGAAGGTTAATACATGCATACGATAGAGACCCACAATAAAATGAAAGCCTTTGTTTGAAAGAGGAGGGCAGTCAAGGCCATGGAACAAGGACTTGCAATATATTTCAGCAATCTGTGGAAAACTGCCTGCAGGTAGAAGGTCAGTGTGTGAGACCAGGATCGCTACTGAGTCACATCATGAGTGTACAGCAGGACCAAAGAGAGCAGCTCTGTCTTATTTGTTTGACGGCAAGGGTGCAATGGGTGGGTAGCTTTGCACCAGACATCAGTCTGGGCTGGGCTACAGCTCCTGGATCTGATCTCCCCGACATAATGAAACAAGAACCTGCATCGTGTATGCTGGGGCTTTATACCCTGCTGGGCAAGGATGCAGTGCCTCAGCTCCTGGCAGGGTTTCCTATATACCTCTATCAGATGTACTCTGAAAAAGTCTAGAGACTCTGCTAGCTGGAGGTTTTATAACACAACCTGCAGCGTGTTGCACTGCAATGAAAACGGTGCTATAAATTCTAAACTTGTGACATATTCCACTGCAGTGTTCAATTACTCTATTAACTAGGATGAGGATAATTAATTTTCTAGTAGGAAATAATTACATGATTTTGGCTTTCTAAAGAGCAATCTATTTTTAAGTAAGTTCTTGTATCAGATAATGACTCTCAGCTTCTCCTTTCCCTTTAGGAAAGCATGGGTTTTCTTTTACAGGGGAAAATTCTGGAACAGACATTAGAAATACAAGCATTAGCAATATAAGCAATCCTGAGCCTGTTGAAAAGAACACTTTCGTTCTTATCAACAGGCTATAAATTCACAGCTAAAGTAGAATCAGTTCAAAACTGCACTACCGTCTTTAAATTGGATTTTACTGTGTATTTGTTATGTCAAAACAATGTTTGGATGCGTCTGAAGAGTCCAAATTTTAAAAAAATTTGATTTTCCAGATAGTGCTGTGAGATACAGACTCAATTTTTAGCATTTCAGAGAGCTAGCACATGTCAGTGACAGCACACAGTACAGAAAATCAAGACAGGTGATTTGGTTTAACTTGTGGATATTAGTCCTTTGAGATTCTATAATCTCATTTCTTTTAAGTTTGCTTTCACCTGAACAAAGCCAAAGACTGGAGTACAGGCGACCAAGCAAGGGAAGAAAAAGGCGTGTGTTTCCTTTAAGATTTTATCAATGGGTGGAGAAAGCCACTACAACCCTTAAAATTAAACTGCTGCTCTTTCCAGCATGAAAAGATCCTCCTGCTGAGACAGGTTCCTTATAATGTAGAGCCAGTGTAAATCAACACTGCCATCAAAGACTAGACACCGGCCTCCACCCATTCCTGACCAGCACTCCCACTTCAGTGCCACTACCGCCCTGTACTCAATACAAGAATTTGTGAGGCTTCACAGAGAACTACGCTGAGAGAAAAGAGTTGATTAAAACTTGAACTCTTTTCTTTTTACTCAGGGTTGATTTTACCCCACACCAGTTCCTCAGTGCAATTCACTACGTGGCTTCGAAATCATTTGTGCAGGCTCAATGCAAAGTACAAGAGAAAAGCACAAGTGGCTTTGGGCAGGCTCGCTCTACAGAAACGCAGTTCAAACTGATCAAACTGTACTGTTGCAGAAAACACCTCTATTGAGCTCCAAATGTCCAACTGCTACACCATACCTGGAAACATTTGGATTCATGCCATCAAGTCCTTACTGGCCTCTGCAAAAGAAACCTGAAAAAAAAAAAAACCAAACCACAAAATTAAGCCTAATGTTATTATATATGCAACCCAAAGCAATTTCTGAGTATAGATATGCAACTAACTTGCAGGGACCCTCAGCATCGCGTCACAGCACACACTCTGCGCCTGTGTTTCTCACATAGTTCTCTTAATAGTAAGTAGCAACCTTATAAAACTTTCCTTTACTCATCTTAGACCTGAAAAAGTAGCGTACCATAACATTCTAGCTATGTTTTACTCTCTTGCAGAGAAAAGGGCTACAAATTAAGATCTGAAGATGCCCTGAGAGATGGTTCATTTAAAACAACTGCTTCCAAAGTCTTGACAAATCATCATAATCTGGATACGTGGCAAGCCAGCCGCTAGAGAATGGATGTTAGATCACTTGATCTGCTGCAAGCAGCGGTCAGAAACCAAACTCTCTTATACTAGTTCTGTGTGCAGTGCTCTGCAGAAAGAGAAGTCCCATGGTTGTAACTACCCTGGAAGAAAACAAGACAAAGCTCAGAAGTATGCCTACATGGCTACAGCCCTACCACCTGCAGCTGTATTTACAACACTCATTTACCACAATCACTATTCACAAGTAGAAGTTACTGGTTTGCAGTTTGATTTTTGTGTATTGAGCCCATATATGCTGCTTCCTAGAATCAAGAAAATGCTAAAATGCATGATCTACAGAGGCTTTTGGTTCCTTCCCTGGCCTGAGAAGTATTGTTCTCTGCTGTAAACATTTCAGAAAAGATAAAATTGTCTAAATCTATGAACCCAAAAGCATTTTTTTCACCAAAAGCTCTGCAGAGTTTAGAATATTATAGAAGTTGGTGTCATAGTAAGGAATAAAAATTTATAAAAACAGTATTAATTTTGTTGATATATATCTCAAAGGACAGAAAGCAATTAGACTTTCCTGACACCTTTTTGCTTCTTGAGCCCTCTCGGGCTCATGAATATAATCAAAGATCCTCATCAGCTGCCTTTCAGAAAAATTTTCAATTGCAGAAATGACTGATATAGTTGTTTATGTGATTATTGGACACTGCTAGGTCTATAAAAAATTGGCTCTTTAGAGCTCACACTCTCCTTCAGACCAGACACCATTTAAGTTCTGCACTCAAAAGGATGTCAGAAAACCATAAGTAGCCTTCAAAAACCACAATAAAAATGCTTCCCATCAAGCTGCTGACCTCATGAAGAGAAGAAAAGGAACTCCCTCAAGTGGAGAAGTTTTAAAAAGAAGCCTGCTAAAAAAATGCATAGTACAATACTGAACTTTGAAGTCTGTGATGATGTCTGCACAAGTATACAACCTCAGGGCTTCAGACAGGTTGGTATCCCCAAGCACCACCATTTGTCATTCTTTCTTGGTAGAGCAGAGTCTACCCAAACACCAGCTAACAACATGGGAAAAGGGCACCAACTCACAAGAGACATTTTTATTTTGATTAGAACTGAAATATAGCACTAGCTCCTCAAGCATAGCCTGTAGAGTTGGCAGCAGGAATCTAATTTTTGCCACATGTAAACAGAGAAGCTGAGTCTCTCTGAACTACCTGTGTGACAGACTGCAAAAATAAATTCAGTTTCTGTGGATTTAGGTGGACTATAACAGAACGACAATGTAATAATAATTTTTCATTGCAGGTATTTGTTTTGTTCTTCCCGCCTGGAAGCAGCTATCAAGCTGAGAAATCTCTACTCTCTGCTTTATCTCCTTAATATAACTCTTAACATGAGATGGGAATTAGTCTAAGAAAATTAATATTTTACATGAATTTCACCAACTAATTAATTTGTAACAGCTAATAACCCAGAACAGGTATTCCTCACTCAGCAGCATTGATTCTAGGTAAAAAGCACTTTTGGCTTAACATCAGATGCACTTTTCCATTTTGTCAGCGTCTTTGCTGCTCTCACAAGCATCTCACAAAGACCATTATCTTCCAACATACAACCGTAGGTTAACAACATAAAAGCTTTTTTCCTTTCTTTTTTTTTTTTTTTTAATTTTCAAACAGAAACTGGGAAAAAGCTCCTCTGCATTTTTAAGTCTCTGTAAGTCTGAGTATCTTGACAAACCTGAGCTCGTAGACACCTCAATCAACAGCACAGTCTCGCATACCACAACCAGTTGTCCCTGTTGGCCAAGGGAGACAGTGGCTCCTTTGGAGGACAAACGTCATCACGTTTGTCCTCTCAAACACACCTTCCTTGCAAAACCTGTCTCATAAAACTTCACTTGCAAAACAAAGAATTACTTTCAGATGCTGATAAATGATATAGATAAATAAGCAAGCATTTTCAAATCTGGCTACCTAAAACTCATGTCTGACTTCACATTAAGCATCATTATCTATCCTGGAAACACTCACCTCATGCTGATACCTAGAACCTACCGTCCGATCTGGCTTTATACAACTGCAGAAGTGGAATTTGCCATCAAGCATTTGGTTTGGTTTTTTTTTGCAGCTTTAACCTCAGAATTTTTTTTTGTCCTTATACTACCTGAATTTTGACCATTACACAAATCTTTTTAAAAATAATCACAATCACAAACACATTCTTCCAGCCTCGTGGCCAGCTTTGCTATCCTCTGGGAACAGTCTTCATTGCCGACAAGAAAATCTTCCCTCAATTTCACCATTTTTCATGCAAAGGGTTAAGAGTGAAGCACTGAAGACTCAACTGAGAGCTACCTACGGGAGGGCAGAACGGCTTCTCAAAAAGCACCCCTGCAGTCGCCTGCTCTGACCTTCCTCGCCGCAAAGACAGCTCGATATAACCCTTTATTTCTGTATCGATTTCAGCCGACCTGGCTGCACCGCACCAGCAGTGCGGAAACTCCTCCGAGAGAGCTGCGCGAAGGGTTTTTCTTCTCCTCCGGGCTGCCGCAGCCAAGAGGAGCCCACCCGGCCCCGGCCGCCCCTCAGCAGGCGGGCGCCAGGTCCTCGAAGCTCTTCCCTCGGAAGGCGCCTCCGCCAGGGCGGGACCGGCCTGAGGAGCCGGTCCCCGAACCCCCCCGTCCCACCGTGGTTTCTGCAGACCGGGCGGGACCCCGAGCCCCTCGGCAGCGCTCACAGCCAGACGCCACAAGCCCCCTGCCCTCACTCGGCGGGCAGCGCCTGCTGCCCCGTCACCCCTTCGGGCAGCCCCCGCCCCGCCCGCGCCCCCGGACTCTCCCCGTACCCTCCGGCACCGCCAGCCCCACGGGCTCCCGCCCTCACTTCACCCGCCGCCTGCTGCCCCCTCACCTCAGCCTCCCCCGCCGGGGCGGCACCGAGCCGTTCTCCGCGGAGACCCGCGCCGCCTCCGGCCTCTGCCGCCTCCGGCGGAGCGGGGAGGTGGCGGCGGCCGCGGGGTGGGGCGGGGCCGGCCCGAGTGCTGCTCTGCCCTGCCCTGCCCTGCTCGGCTCCCTCAGCGCCGGCCGGGCAGCTCCTCCCTCGCCCCTGCCCGCCGCCTTCCCGTCTGGCCCCTCGGCCCGAGGGCGGCCGCGGGTGGGGAAGCACTGAGCGGGGGGCCCTGCAGCCCCCCGGGGCCGGGTCTCCCTCAGGCTTTGTGGGCACCCAAAACAGCGGGCCATGAGCAGGGGCACCCAGGCCTGCTGGGGATGGGGCACGGAGAAGGGTTGGGAGGATGCACAGGTGCCCGTGACCCCGGAGTGCTTCACCCTGTCTGAGCCTTGCCAGGAGCGATGGAGCCCACGGGAAGGCCCGGCTTGTTGTAGCATGAAAGGAAAACGTTGCCTGCTCACCTTCCCCCAGAGGGTATGGATGTCTGCAGGTGAGAAGGGTTGGAATGGACAGACAGCCATGCTAGGACATGTACGAGGTGATATAAATGACATGGCAGCCCAAATACAGATGGAGTCCTGGCAGAACAACGGCACCAAAGACCTGGCTTTCTGTCATATGTCACTGCAAGGTAATACTGCCATTTGCACGGTGCCATTTATAGCTGCCAAAGTGAGAATGAAATGCTAATGAACTAGCCTAACGGTTATTTTATATGCACCCTTCATGAGTGCAAATAAAAAGATAACGAAGGTGAATCTTCATCACGAGACCCTTGCTCCTGTTGCAGTCTGATGGAAGAGACAGCCTTCAGCCATCACTGCCCCACTGAACCAGCTTCTGCTCCTTTTCTTGTCATGCATGCCTCCCCCTTTACTTTTGCCTGTAACCTTCTTTTACCTCCATTACTCTCCTAAAGCTCTTTACAACAAATCTGCTAATTTCATGACTGAGCACCTGCTCTATCACTTGTGTAAAAATACATTTTAAATACATGTGTGAATGCACACACACACAATTACATTCTAAAATCCAAACATCATGCATCAGGTAGGACATATAGCAGCCTATAAACACTTGGATGATATATAAACACAGTGGATGATGCTGGAACCCATTTCCGCAGTGCCACATTTCATCTTTTGCCAACAATGGATGTGTTTAGTTTAACCCAACATTTTCTTCACAAGTGAAGAAAAAAAGGAAAAAAAATAAGGTCCTTCAGCAAATTGCAGCTGCTTTTTCTATGGAAAAACAGTGGTTAAAGTAGTACATATGTCAGTCAAAACGAGGAGAAAGAGCTAATACTGTGGACCGCAGCTTTGGAATCACTGCAGTACAGCTGTGTAGTTTTTAAGGCAATAAAAAAAATCCTTAAGATGATCTATTCTGTCCTCCAGTGTTTCGTAGGCCAAAAAAAATTCAACCCTATCATTCTTGCTTTCAAGTCTTGGGAGTACAGATCATGTGTACTATTATTGTTTGCCAGTGTGCTATAATGCATTCTTGGAGCACCTAAGACTGTTCTCTCATCTTACTAAAATGCTGTCCATCAGCTCTTTATTTCCAGTCTTTTCTAAAGCTGTAGTCAGCATGGTTATGATGAGCATGGTTATAAATACCTGTGCAGATAGAAATGTTAACAATTTTAAAACAAATACAGTGACTTGTTAGAGTTTTCTAGCTTACACATTTTAGTCCATGTGGTCCATTCCAATCAAGCAATACACAATCAAACTTGTAGCAGACTGATGGCTTCAAAACAGTTTCTGCTCTAGTAGTCAGGTTGCCATGAACAGATTAGTATCTGGGCAAAACTTATCAGTGTAGGGCCCTGGAATTACAGTTATATCAGGAATCTCTGGCTGTATCATAGTCCCCTGAGGGGACCCCAGTACTCCCACCTGCGGGTAGTGGTCCTGCAGCTCATTGTGTGGCATCACTGAAACCAACTTAAACTAGTGCTTGACCTGCAACGTCTGTATTTATAAAGCCAGCTTTTCTGGGTCTGATCCAAAGCCCACTGATGTCAATGAAAAACCCCCACTGACTTCCAAAGGATTGGGATTGGGCCTTCCATGAGTAAAAAATCTGCTCATTTCAGTGTGTGTGTAGGGTTAAA
Organism: Anhinga rufa; assembly: GCA_013400875.1. NCBI lineage: Eukaryota > Metazoa > Chordata > Aves > Suliformes > Anhingidae > Anhinga > Anhinga rufa. Next base: position 40,211 of record VZTV01121063.1, read on the forward strand.
CAAAAACATCTAAGACCATTGGAGCAAAGGAAGGGACTGTGTTCAGGGTGTTATTTGTCTTTTTTTTTTTTCTTGGGTTAGCTGTAACTCTCTCAGTGCCAAAGGTGTAATATGAGTCCTGCCACTCAGGAGGAGCAGTCTCTACATAACCACCACTGGCACAGACCCACAGCATCATCAAGGCACAGCACAAACCTGCAAGGCTTAACACAGCAAAGCAACTTGGAACACAAAGCCTTGGTGAGGAGCCATGACCTGGTGCATAGGGATGTGACCCATGCATGTCTTGTCAGTTGTATAAATTGTGGTAAATTTCAAACTATGACTATGAGTGCAGAACATTACCCCTCACTCCCACTATACAGAGTGCTCCCTTGAAGCTGTAAAGGTTGCCAGTCTTTTTGGGATACATACCTCAAGACATCCAAAGGGGGCGGAAAGACAAAGATGAACAGTCTCTAAATATCAGGCTTCTTAAAGTTGGTTCATGAAATAATTAGGATTTGAGGTACTTAAAAATCACTCATCATTTTGGAACCCCTGCTGCTGAACCCCTGATGGGTTAGTATTCGTATTATAATATATTTATGAGTAAGAAACCCATTTTTTTAAAGGTAATTGTTTATCCACCAGCTGCCTGCTGTGAGCACAACAATATTGTGTTCAGATGTCAAACAAGTCCACTAGTTATATACTATGTAAGAGTCACCCTCTGAAATCCTGTTCCACAAGTCCAGATGAAGCTCTGACCGGGCCTGGTGGTCAGTTTGGCTATGGTCCGATGCTGAGTTATGATGTGCTCTACTGGAAAATCCGAAGTGTGGCCTTTGCCAATGTGGACAGCACCCTCGTGTGGAAAAGCGAAGTCCCTGCACACCCAGCCTGACTCGGTGTAATCAAACTCCAAACGTAACGGAATGTGGTAAGCATCCAGCTGGGTGGGCACCAGGGTCGGTGCTGGGAGGTGAGTGCTCCTGCGTGATGTGGCACACAGCGTTGGACAGAGCTGCTGTGGGCTGCAGCCTTACTAGTCCATCTTCCCACCAACAAATCTCACCATGGTTATGTTGTGGAAAATAGTTGGGTTCTTACATTTAAGTTCAAGTCACTCTGAGTCATGACTCATGACACCTCATCCTACCATCTTCTTCATGCACCTCTCAATCCTAAGGATCCCAAAGTCATTATAATTCAAGACCAGGACACAGCATATCTGTGGGATTGGTTCATGTACTCCTGAAATATATCCTGTTTGTGAAGAAAGGAGGAGGCTGTCTTCAGTAGATATTGCAGTTCCTCAGATCTTAAGAGAGGATGCTGTGAGACAGTGCCTAACTGGAACTCTATAGATAGTTCAGGGAAGAGCATGCAGTTATTTACACCTGAAACCTGACAAGATGCTGTTGCTAACATGACTATCTTTTTGAACATACCTTTCTGATTATCATGTCCTGTCTCTTTGTCAAAGCAGAGTAAGTTGGGAATTTGGAAGGAGTCATTAGTAGCAGACAAGTTCAGAAGTCTGCTTTCCTGTAGATTATGGCTAGCCTTTTGGTGTTGGTCAGGCAATGAGGGTGACAGAGGATAGATACTATGCTTCTCAAGGGGAGGCCTAACCATTATTAAATGCACTAAACCTCCCTTTCTTTTAGAAAAGCTCTTGTTCTGAATTGGTGACATTACTCATGCCAACACTCCTAACCCTAACAGGCTGAGGAGTTTAAAGTCTTTATGTCATCAACTAAGCTAGGCCATTCAAAATAAATCCTCACATGTCTTCACAGAAAGCAGATAACTCTGTTCCAAGTCTGCTGACCACCCTTTCTTTAGAGACTATGAATTCTAGCTCCGCTTGCGTGCCTCCACATCTGCCTGCTCATTACACCTGACTCAGCACAGTTTCAGCATTGGCTGGGGTCAATAGGGTAATGGGCATTTACATGATTAAGGTGTACCAGAAGGAGTCCAGCTCCATTTGCTATTCAACAAAATCTAATACAATAATAATGCACTGTACACACAAACATCTCAGATCCTGCTTCTCTGTAGGCCATTGGAGCCTGCACATTACAACAGCAAGAGCTTAGTTTTACTTACAGCACCTTTACAAATGACAACACACAGGTTGTTCTGACAGTGCAGTTGGTTTCACCAGCTACTGGATGTTCACCATGCTGTCTTACACTAGAAGCACTAACATATATCTAGACAAACTAGACATTATCTAGAGAAACTGGAGAGCTGGGCAATCACCAACCGTATGAAGTTTAACAAGGGCAAGTGCTGGATTTTACACCTGGGGCACGGCAACCCTGGCTGTACAGACAGACTGGGGAACGAGAGGCTGGAGAGCAGCTCTGCAGAGAGGGACCTGGGGGGTCTGGTCAATGGCAAGTTGAACATGAGCCAACAGCATGCCCTGGCAGCCAAGAGGGCCAGCCGTGCCCTGGGGGGCATCAAGCACTGCACTGCAGCAGGGCAAGGGAGGGGATTGTCCCACTCTGCTCTGCGGTGTCCTCACCTCGAGCGCTCTGACCAGTTGGGGTGCCACAGTACATTAAGGATATAAAGCTCCTGGAGAGTGTCCAGAGGAGGGCCACTAAGTTGGTGAAGGGTTTAGAGGGAAAGCCGTATGAGGAGCAGCTAAAGTCACTTGGTTTTTCAGCCTGGAGAAGAGGAGGCTGAGGGCAGAGCTCAACACAGTCTGCAGCTTCCTCACAAGGGGAGGAAGAGGGGCAGGCGCTGATCTCTTCTCTGGTGACCAACAACAGGACTGGAGGGAATGGCAGGAAGATGTGCCAGGGGAGGGTTAGGCTGGGAATTAGGAGAAGGTTCTTCCCCCAGAGGGTGGTGGAGCACTGGAGCAGGCTCCCCAGGGAGGCAGTCACGGCACCAAGCCTAATGCTATTCAAGAAGCACTTAGACAACGCCCTCAGACATATCGTATGAATTTGGGGTTGTCTTATGCAGGGACAGGAGTTGGACTCGATGATCCTTGTGGGTCCCTTCCAACTCAGGATGTTCTATGATTCTATGATTCTATATATAGCAAGTGTTGTGGCTACATTGAAAAATCTTTGATTCAGCAACTTTCACCTAGATTCTTGACTTATTTTTATATTCTCACAAAATATAATAAACAACATCAACACACCAAGAAAAACTCTTTCATATACTCTCCTAGACATAATGCACTCAGGTCTCTGCCATCTTTGGTACCCTGAAATGCAGAATCCCATGAGCTAGTGGGATTTAAAAAATGTCTTGATTAGGAAGATATTATAGGCATTTGCAAACCTTCTAGGACCCTTTCTCTCTCCATCCACTGCAATAACTAAAACATCAGTGTGTTATCAGTATTATTCTCATACTAAGTACAAAACATAGCACTATACAAGCTACAGTGAAGAAAATTAACTCTATCCCAGCTAAAACCATGACATCCACCAATGGCTATTTCTGTAAAAGCAGTGCCTTCTATGAATTTCCTGGAATAACTGCTCCCTTTTGAGGGTCAACACCATGCCAAGAGATTCCAGTACTGTTGACCACACTATTCCCTAGGAAGATAATGTGCAGCTCCCTGTTACCACTGTTGTATAGATATTTTTGTTAATCTGCTTTCCTTTTTCCTGCTTAGGTCATCCTCAACTCTTGGTGCCATTCAATTTCTTCACTTGTTTCAATCCTGATATAGAATTTTTTATTCGGGGACATTGGGGCCCTCCCCCTTATCTGTCTTTCAGCAGTTATCTACTACCTGGATTCTGCCCTAAATCCTGCAGGTGACAGATTGACACAGCTCCACTTCCTCCCTTTCCCACTGTCACCCCCACGCCAGTCCTCTAACACAGGTGTCTGCCCTTATTGTGCCATTTGGTTTCTAAACTCTAATGTTTAGAATGACAGAGGGGTCTCAGACGCACTGTGCAGAGACAGCACGTCCCAGTGCTCATTGAAGTCCACTTACCCACTTCTGCTGCTGTCATCCACTGCATTGCCTCACTCACACATTTTTCTTGCCATGTATCAGCCCAGCCTGGTTGTCCTTGGGTATCCTTACAACCTTGGCTATCTGGAGAGGGTGGCTTATTGCCTGGTGCCAAAGTTTGGAAGCTTGAGGTGAAGTTATGGCTTTGTGAGCATAATAGAAAAAAGAGAGATAGAGACACCATGAGCACACTGAGATGCCGTACACTCCCTCCCCCCAATCCCAGGCTCTGTGGGGAGGCACATGAGAGTAGCTTTGTTCCTATTTTAAGTACAGACCAAAGTAGCCAAGAGCCATTTTGTCTCCCCTGTGCAGCCTGGTAGGATTTGTGTTACAGACCTCAAACGACTGCTACTGAGTGTGCTGCTCCAGGGGATTAGAGGCAGGAAAGCTGTCCTGGTATCTCTGTCCTTCTTCAAAGGGCTTCTAAAAAACATGACCTGTGGCTAATATTAGACACTGCCACTTCAGCAAGCAATCCAGTGCCCTTTCTGTACTACTTGGCTTTGCCCACCCCTGCTGTGATCTGAGTCTGCAGCACCATTTTCAGGGTGAATGTCAGGACCCCGGGACTCATGTCACTGGGCACTTGGCCTCTTGCTGAAGTCCCCGCTCCTTCAGCCCCCTGCTCTACACATGTTAAAGAGAGGGAAGTGCCCTGAGAGATCCCAGCAGTGTCGGAGCATCCCCCCTCACACACCAAACCTCAGGGTGATATACTGAATAGGTGATTTTATTTTAAACAAAAGTGATTTCATTCACTGGTTCTCTGATACTCACATACAAGTACTGCGATAGATGTGTGCAAGTGGTTTGGCCAGGGTCACTTGTGATAACACTGAGTACAGGCAAAACGTCTCTCATTTCTTTATGGCCACGTGCCCATCACATTATACCCATCATAAGGCACTTTCTCCAAAAAGCACCAGGACTCTCACTGGGCTTTGCCATGGCCCAGGTGGGACCCTGATGGCATACAGAGAGCCCCATGGCTTTTCCTGGGCTTTGCCAGGGGCAGGACAGTGCCCTTGCTACCTCCCAGAACCTAAGGGCTTTCACTGGCCTTTGCTGAAGCCCCAGCAGGGCCATGCTGCCCTTGAGTGCCCAGGGGCTTTGGCAGGGATTGCTGGGGCTGACAAAGGCCCCTGCTGCCCTCCAGAGTGTTGCAGGACTTTTCCCAGGCTTTGCAGGGACCCAGGCAGAGTCCTACTACTCTCCAGAGAGCCATAGGACTTCAGCAGGCTTTGCCATGGCCCAGGTGGGGCCCTGCTACCTTCCACAGAGCCCCAGGACCTGAATAGACTAGAATGTTTCACTTCGAAGGAACCTACAGTGATCACGTAGACCAACTGCCTGACAACTTCAGGGCTGACCAAAAGTTAAAGAACATTATTAACGGCATTGTCCAAATGCCTTTTGAACACTGACAGGCTTGGAATACGGACAACCTCTCAAGGGAGCCTGTTGAGAAGCCATGTAATTGCCTATGCCTCACTGCTGGCATGCTGCCTGGGCCAGCGGTAGCAGACAGCCACTCCAGCATCTGCTTTGGTTGCCACTCGCCTAGTCCTCCCCCAGAGCCTCTCAACCATATCACCGCTGACTGTAAGGGCTGAAACAATAACACCTCTCCCTTACAGCTAGTGTGGCACCTCCACCTCGCCTGCCCTGCCCACCCCTCCTAAACAGCCTGGACCCCCCATCCCAGCACTCCAGGCGTTGGGGGCGTCGTTCCACCAAGTCCCATGAATCCCAAGGAGAGCCCAACTCTGGGAAGGGACCAAAGGCTTCCAGACAAAGGCACTTGCACCCACACCCCCTGAGAGCTGCTGCACCAGCGGGGGCCGGGGACACCCCAGCCCCCCTTAACCCTTTCCCTCCCCAGCAGGAGCCGGGGAGGCTCTTGGGGCAGGGCGGAACACGGCCAGCCACCACATTCCATCCTGGAGACCCCACAGAGTCCTTAGCAGCCAACACCACAACGAACCATGGCGCGGACACTACCGTGGCTCCCACTGCGCGTCCCCAGCGCCCCCCCTGCACCCCGGCTCCTCCAGACTTCTGTGCTCCCTGAAACCTCCGACCCGCGAGGTAGGGACCGAGCCCAGCCCTGTAGCCGGGCACCGCTCCTGGGGGCAAGAACAGAGCTCAGCGCCGGCCATCGCTCCTGTCTCTCTTTCAGGCTCAGCCAACGTGTGCCGACTGCCCGGGCAGGAGCAGCCCTTCCCCGCAGCCTGGGCACCCCCAGTGCGGGTGGCACCCCATGCCCCACAGGCACCACCAGCAGGTACGGCACCCCTCTCTGCTCGGGCACCTTCAGCATCCCCACCACCGCCACCCTCAGCCCCCCACCAGCTATGGCACAGGGCTTCAGCAAGCCTGGGCGAGCATCCCTGCCCTCGCCTGCTTCATATGTGCCCACCAAATCCAATTTCCAGAGAATTCCCCAAATACTTGCATCCATCTCTCCCGTTTCACCTCCTAGAAGCAAACCTCCTCCCTGATTTCCAACCCCGTCCCGCCTGCACAGCAGCTGACCCGGTGGTCGGGGACCATCCCAGCCACAAGCTCCCCACGTGCCTGGTGCGGAGCCAGGGGACACTGGCAATGGGGATCAGCTCAGCAGGTGCCCCTGGAGGGTCCCCATGATCCAACATGGCTCCCACTCAGCCAACAGGGCTGCAGAGGACTGCACGCGGCGGCTTCTTCAACACCCAGGCCTTCCACATCAGGTGCACAAGCACCACCCAGCCTCCACCAGCCACCACCATGCTTGCCCATGGTGTCGCTTCTCTGCCGGGTGCTGCCCTCTGGGGCCCCGGGGGCTGTGGGACCTGCCCGGCGGGGGCAGCCCCACGCACCCCCCGGGGCCAACTGCAACACCCTGCACCCTACAAAAAGCAGAGGAGAGCGGTGGCCCCAGCCTCCCTGGTGCAGCCAATGTCCATCACTGGCCTCCAGCACGGTGAAGGCAGCTCTGCACCCTCGGGCAGCAACAACCCCGGACACCGATGTCCCCAGCAGCCCCTGTGCTGCCCCTCACAACCAAGCTCTTGGGGACCCAGCTGCTGACCTTGCAGTGTCTGAGGAGGAGCTTCCTGAAGAGGCCCTAAGGATCCTTGGTTGCTCCCCGGATGCGGTGGGGGTCAGCAAGGAGGTCCCAGCAGCGGCCCCATGGCTGGGGACCCCGGTGGCACCAGCGGAGAGGCTGGAG
>VZTV01121065.1:0-20271 GCA_013400875.1 Anhinga rufa
CTGGGGCTGAACCACGACAGAGGATTAGGTTACCGCACTCATCTCTGAAGCAATATTAAAGACTCCCTGCCCAAAAATCTATGCTTCTCCAAAGCTCTCACTAGCCCTCTGAGTCTGTAGAACATAAAGCTTTCCCAGAAATATCTTTTTACCATTACACTTGGTTATTACAGGGGTATACTTGTTAATTACAGCAGTAGTTTCACAGTTAATAACTGTATGTCTACTGCCATGGCAGCTCTCATCAGTAGCTCAGTGGTTCTGGTTTTGTGTTATACTGTCCAGGATAAGAAGTCACCAACCTTCTAAATGCTAGTGTCATTAAAAAAAAAAAAAAAGCACATTTCTCTAATACTAAGCTTTAAAGAACAAGTATATTAAAACACAGTACACAAACATGACATAAGTAGCACAGAAATACCACATTGATGGCTGAATTCCTTCTGAAATGAGGTTCACAAAACCTTTATTTACCATCTGACATCAAAATGAGTGGCCTGATTTTTCTCTTAGAAACCACTGCCTAATTTAAAATCCATTTCTCGTTTTATTTTATATTTTAGAGGGCAGTCACACAAAAATAAAACTGTCAATTAATAAGATGCTACATAAAATTTTTTGTATCTCTAGGTAGCATATGTGTATTGTCTTATCTTCCTGAGTACTGTGCATTTATTATAGGAGGTGAAAATCCACATAGCTTCAGAATATCCATGCCTATATCAGTTAGTGTAAAGTTGCAAACATTCCAAAAAGGAAAGTAAAAAGAACTGGGATCTGGTAGAAATGAAGCAACCAAACAAGATCTAAAGCTCTGTCCCATGAAAAAGACAGGAATGATATCAACACAACTGCCAACACCACCCATGTACTGAGGGAGTGCACATATTTTTATAACAATACCACTAATCACTGGAACAGACAGTTGACCAACAATACTGTAATTAATAGCAGATGATCACACAAAACAACTATCACAAACAAACAAAAACTCCAGGCTGCTTGATACATGTAGCTTAAAAAGAAGCTTTAGAATAACTACTAACATGCCACAATTTGTTCACCATTGAATTTTTTAACCCTTAAAAGACACCAAGTACTAAGCCAAAATAAAATCTAAGAAAATAGTCACCTGATTTTTCCTGTTGCACCTCTGTAGGAAGTAATTTTCCTACCTTGAAGAACTAGTCAAAATTTTAATTAAAATACGCATTCTGCAATGTGATAGCAACAGGATCTTTCACAATGTTTAATGAAAAAGCAATCATCTGCCCAAATAGCAGGTTACAAAGGAATTCACACTGGATTTACATTAGCAGCAGATTCAAAACATGAACTCTGTTCCAATTCTCATATTTTCCCCATGGGTGCTGTCTCCATGGGACCATGCTCTCTTCTATTGTCCTTAAGTTACTGTCATCTCTGGTTTGGACCAGAAATGTCTTCCTGAAAATAAGCACCTTTTACCCAAAAATCACTTCTTCATATCAGTCTATTCCCACACACAGAGGGGCAAAAAGGGAAGAGTATTGACTTTATTGATTTCACATTGCAAAGCAATTTCCTCAGAAAAATCTGACTAGTTCCTAGAATTAGTTCACAGCAGGTGATGAAATAGCATCATCACCATTAACTCAGGGTCTTCCTCTGGGCTTAGCAAGCAGCCTGGAAGAAAATACACCCTTTTATAACTAAGCCATAAATCATCAAGGCAGACAGCTTAGTAATTGTTTACAGCTGATCATAGAAACTAGCTATTGCTCTGAAGAAATAGCAATTTTTTATTACTAGAGAAACAAGGAAAAAGGATTTTTTTTCTGCACATAAGGCATACAATGTGACTTTACAACAGTTTCATACTGGTGTAACTGTTTATGTCAGCTAGCTGACAGTGGCATCAAACCGATATATTCAAACAAGCAATGACATGATGAAAAAGACACCAGTAAGTATGGGGAGAATTATATAGCTGCTAATAATAAATCATCAAGATAAACAGTGGCAGACAGCAGGTAAGGGAGCTGATGTAGGCTCTACCTTCACCTCATTACCAGTATCCAACCAGAAATCATATGACTATTTACTAGAGTCACATTTTGTTATGGATATAGAGGTAGAAGGGAAAGGAGGTCCTCTTTTACTTTGTGCACCGGGACACAATGTCTTCTTGTCACTGATGGTCACTTCCAGGCCAGAGTGTTGTCACCACCATTCTAGCCATCATAACAGGGGATGACAGCACAGTAATGAGTCTGAAGCACAAACAACTCTGTTTAGGATGCAATTCAAAGCATCACTCAGGCCCTGGTGGCCAGATGTCTCTGCATGGTCATCTTCCTATTTCTCCAGCCCAGGGGCATGCATCTCCTCTTTAAAGGTGCTTTCTACACCTTCATGCTCCATCACTATTTATTGCAAGTGAAGACTTAGAAATGTTGGCCTGGAAAGTGCTCTCAGTCAGACATCCCTGAATGTGTATCCCTTGAAGTGAGTTTCTCAGCTATTCACACTTCCTTCTCTGCGTGGAAACTGCAAAATGAGTAACTCTCAGGAGCTGAACTATAAACTTTCAAGAGCTCATCAGCCACTCCACTAACTCTTACCTTCTTTCCAAATACAGGTCAGAGTCCTGTGCAAAAATACCCTTTTGTTTGCAACTCAATGCCATTTAAGTTAGAGAGGGAGCACAGAGGGGTGTCCACACCATTAATACATGTTGCTGAAGAAAAGGGTATGAGATGAACTCACTGAAGACTCAAACATCCCCAGCTTCTGGTATGAGGTTTTATTAGTACAAGGAAAATTCAAATTGGGAAGGTTCAGAAGTTCTAAATCAGATGTTAAATACAGGATGTGAAAGCCAATCTCTCTTGCCCAGTGTGGTGCTGCATGGTGGGTCTTTTCCTCATCCTTGCTCTGCACACCATCATTTTTCAGTGCTCTCTTAGCTAGAATAACAGTCACACAATCCTCTCTGTGTCCCTAGGAAAATTTCCTCCTCACAAGCCATTTGGCCCAAAAGATTACCCCTTCTCCTGAAGGGTTTCCACTGCTCCAGCCAGGTTAAGGCAAATAGGAAATAGAAAACCCCACTGCTGCAGGTGGCACTGTCTCCATCAGAGCATCCAGGACATGGTACCTGCACAGCAGGCTGCAAAACAGCACCTGAAACAGCTACAGCAAACCTGGCAATACCTTCTTTCTAATAGTACCTTCATGTAATTTTAAAAGACTCAAGCCAGCTACTTCAGTAGTAGCTGAAGGACCACTTTCCTGGGTTCAGTACAGAAATTGAGATAATTTTACATTTTACATGATGATGAAGCTCAGATATGTTGCCCATTTGCAATGATTTAGAAGTCACTAGGCACCAATGGACACCACTTAGATGTGCATCTTCAGGCTTGCCAGATACAAACTAATTTGATTAAAGCTTACATTTAAGGGAAGAGAATTACCTAAGTCACGTAATTTCATAGTAGTTTGTGCTACATACACAGGTAATTACTACTTCTCAGCTGACCTGTAGTAACTTGTTTAGACCATGGTATCTTGATCATGCATCTAGGTCTTTACACAGCGTAAGAAGTATGCAAAGGCTTGTAATTCTTGCTGGTATAAACGTGAGGAAAAACTACAGAAGTCACTAATACAAACATTCATGAGAAGTACTGAAATTTTACTCACTCTCCCATTGTTCCCTAAGCAGGAGCCTTGCAATGACTACATCAGGATGAAATTAGGAATTTGGAAATCGTACAGTGAGTTTCTCAGGGAAAAAATGAGATGACGAGAGAGATGGATAAGATCCAGTGCTATTAGACAGTAAAATAGGATCTGCAAACATATAGCTCTGTAAAATAAACATTGAGAGTGTCTGCTAACATATGTAGCCAAATTAGACCCATTGGCTAAACACTGGAGGAAGCTTAATACAGATAAATTATTCTTTTAGAAGACAGGCTTCAGTAAACAGATATATTTACAACTAGTTAAAAATCCAGTTACACAAGATAAAAACAAAAAAGAAAAACCCCACTAGTATTCACTTAGGCGGGCTCTGCAGAGTTGAAAAGATGCCCATTTTGGAGGCTATCTGAATGCTGTCAGTGTAAGCAGTGTGCCGTGTCTTAGAACGGACCCCATTGTTCCTCAGTCCCTACCGCTTTCCAGATGTTCCCCTGACTGCTCCTTCTGGAATGCTCCAAGACAGCATTCACTCTCTGCACTTCATCTTGTGTGCAGCCACTGTGGACACCACCCCAGGTAGCCCTTCACACTTCGCCTCCTGCCCAGCACACCCTGACAACCCAGCTAGCAGGGCAGTGGGCTGTAAACTCAGCTTATCTATAAGAAACTATCTATAGGCAGGTGGCTTAGGTAGAGGTAGCACTGTGTTGGTATAATAATATTGCTCCTGATAAATATACTGGTAGGTAATTCAGAATTGTCTGGAGTATTTATGTGTGACATTGCACTGGGCCATGTCACTCAGGTGCCACAGCACACCTCAGGATGCAGATCCATCCCCATCTCTAATGCGCTTTCTGCCTGAATGAGGCTGAATGAAGGTGGCAATGTCAAGCAGAGAAGTTGACATGGAAGTAGGAAAATGTGACCACCTTTCAGGTTGACTCTTTCCTTCAGCTCAAGCAAAAGTGCAAACATCTTCTTGTGGCAGGTTAGAAACTACTTACAGCCAAGTTATCAAACAGATAGGGTATGTTTTAACAGCAAGGATAACTAATACCTGATACAGCATACCATTACTAGTGAATCCTCTCCATGTGGGAATTTTTAATCTAGGTTTTTGTAAGGGGCAGGCAAGAATTCAAGGGAGAATTCAGTCAGAGTGGGCCTGGACCCTGCTATCCTCACTGGTCCTTGCGGGCTCTCCTGGCCATCAAATCCAAGAAGCTGCTTAACATATTAATTGCAGAAGCTCCAAGATTGTGGCTTGAGTGTAGTGTCAGAAAAGCAGAAGTGCAGTTTAGAAAAGGCTAATATGAAGTTTTCAAGACACTCCCAGCAGAAATGCAGGCGGGTTCAGACTGGCTGCTGGCACGTGGAGTGGCTTGCAGAAATATTCCTTTGACCCTCAAAACTCCACCCAAATGTTCAACCCTTTAATCCAGTTCTTCCAGCTGCTCACATCACTCTGGTATTTGAGATAAGTTTTTGCTTTTCTAGGGACATCACAAAGTTAGCCTCCTCCCCACCCCTTTCCTAGCTTTCTCTCTTTTTTTAATTTGAAGTTCCACTTTGAGATTTTGTTTTCTCCAGGACAATCTACCGCTCCATCTGGCTGAGCCTTTTGACTAAAATTCAAAATGAAACACACTAGGCTGGAAATGACTTCCAGGCTCTCCAAGAATCAGGTGGCTCCAGCACATTCAGGGGACTCTGGCTAGGACTGAGTCAGCAGAAGCACCCACGTTTCTTCCTGGGGGGGAGTGCAGCTGCAAAGCTGCAAAAACAAAAACACCAACAATAAGAGCTTCCATGTCAGCCAGCTGAGTAATAGGAACGTTCCCACAGCACATAGGACACTCTGCCCTCATTTAGGGTGTCCCAGAAATGTGATATTCAACAGGTCTCCATAACTACCATGTAACACCTTTGCTTCTTGGTGTTGTTTTAAAGACAAATGAGTAGGTTTTTGCTGTTAGAATTAAAAAGAGGTCCTTAAAAGTGTGGGAAAATTTTATCTTTTCTTCTGAATTTGCAGAGACCCTGAAAACCAACCTCTGAAAGGTACAAACATATCTTTTTTTAGTTAAGCTTAACTCAGATACCTTGATGACTTTAATGAAATTTTCAGTCCCTGAGGGGAATCATGTAATGAAGATTGACACAAATGAACAGCATTCGGTCTTGATGGCTTGAGCAGAGGAAGCCTAGGTGAAACTTCTGGGCAGACTGGAGAGCTGAGCAATCACCAACTGTATGAATTTTAACAAGGACAAGTGCCGGATTTTGCACCTGGGGCATGGCAGCCCTGGATGCACAGACAGACTGGGGAACGAGACAGCTGGAGAGCAGCTCCGCAGAGAGGGACCTGGGGGTTCTGGTCAATGGCAAGTTGAACATGAGCCAACAGTGTGCCCTGGCAGCCAAGAGGGCCAACCGTGCCCTGGGGTGCATCAAGCGCTGCATTGCAGCCGGTCGAGGGAGGGGATTGTCCCGCTCTGCTCTGCGCTGGTGCAGCCTCACCTCGAGTGCTGTGTGCGGTTTTGGTTGCCACAGTACATTAAGGATATAAAGCTACTAGAGAGGGTCCAGAGGAGGGCCACGAGGTTGGTGAAGGGTTTAGAGCAGAAACTGTACAAGGAGCAGCTGAAGTCACTTGGTTTGTTCAGCCCGGAGAAGAGGAGGCTGAGGGCAGAGCTCATGGCGGTCTGCAGCTTCCTCACAAGGGGAGGAGGAGGAGCAGGTGCTGATCTCTTCTTTCTGGTGACCAATGACAGGACCCAAGGGAATGGCAGGACGATGTGCCAGGGGAGTTTTAGGTTGGACATTGGGGAAAGGTTCTTCCCCCAGAGGGTGGTGGAGCACTGGAACAGGCTCCCCAGGGAGGCAGTCACAGCGCCAAGCCTGAAGCACTTGGACAGTATTCAGGAAACACTAGGACAACACCCTCAGAGATATGGTATAAATTTGGGGTTGTCCTATACAGGGACAGGAGTTGGACTTGATGATCCTTGTAGGTCCCTTCCAACTCAGGACATTCTATGATTCTCTTTTCTTATCCCTGAGTAGTGCCACTCAGGTTGCCAGCAGAAATATTATTGCCAAGAGAGACAGACTTGCAGACTTACCATAGGACAGCTCCTGCCCCCAGAGACTTCAAATCAAACCTAGAAGTCCCTGTGAACTAAATCCATACTGGAATGTGAATAGCCTGATTTTTTGGACAACGGCTCAACCTTTCTTCTTTGTCCCCACTTCTTGTTGGGGGCGTTTTATTGCCTGTTTCCTTTTCTTGAGGAATTTTGGGGGGAAATGTGTATGTTCAGCTGTCTGTTTCCTTTCAGAAGCAGAGTAACTCTGCTAAGACATCCTCCTGCCCTGCTTCCTTCTTGATCTTCACAAAGCTGTCCAGGCAGCCAACCCCCAAGTACACAGATTCACCTGGGACCACCACATGGACCAGTACTTCATTCTCCAATGGCGGTAGTCAGTAAATGCTCATATAAATCTAATTATTTTTCCTCTAAAGCATCTGAAAGCCCCAGGACCTATTCACCAGACTAAAATTTCATATCATACTTAATTATTTATCCCATAGGAAAAAAAAATCTGTTATGGATGTTATAATTCCTGTAATTCCCAGTGAAGATCATCAATAAGTCAGTGAAACTCATGAAAAAAATAATAATAAAATCATTGGGCTAACCACACTGTTGGCTTGCTCTGTCCAGAGAAAAAAGAGATTTCTGCACCTGTCTCCTCACAAAAGAAGTTTGGTTCACCTGAGTTGATATCATAAAGTACAGGGTAAAGCTACTGCAATGATGAGAATAGAAAAGAGTAGATCCAAAGGACTTAGGACTGCAAGTGTTTTGAATATCCTGTGTGTTGCTAAAAACAAAGCAATTTCTTAAAGCATAAATTCTTTTACTGTGTCATTAGCAAAACTAAAATTTATTGACTGTCATAGGACTATCTGCTATTCTGTGTGTTCTGTGCAGTAGAACTGAAAATATTTCAAAATACGTGTCTCGATTAAATTCCTTTGTGATATATTTCCATGAGAATATTTAATTATTTACTGTTCACACTATATTCTTTATGTTGTTAGCAGAATAATGGCACATACTCAGGCTCCCATGAGCATTATCTGTGCCTAAAATCCATTGATATCACTGTGTGTTCTTTGGTCAGAGTGACAGAACCGTACAATAAATTACTTGGTTGTAGAAATCAAGCAAGATAGCCTACTGCATAAGTTTGAAGTGCATGAGAAAAAACAAGGCTGCAGCACAAATGTTTGTTCAGCTCCCATGGTTTTTAAAAACATTGACCTAAAAATGAGGCGTTTACACTGGAGATGTCAGCCAAACCCCACAACAGAACACAGCATACGTAGCGGTCAGACTGCGTATTGCTTTCTTGCGAGGTCATAGCTGCAGGCTGAGGGAGCCAACATCTGTAATACAGGATAGATCCCTTGACACACAAATGGCTTTGGCATATTTTAGGAAGAGAGAGACATCTCCTGGACGAACTGTAAATTTGCTATTCACTCTTCTGTACACTTAACATGAAGAAAGTTACAATTACCTGCAATGTAATTATATGCTAAATAAGAGGAGTTCTCCTGGTTCCATATTTTATTTCAAATTAATTTAAAAATACTGTGTCATTGATATCAAGGGGAAAATAACAGCGTGTCTACAAAGAAAAGGAAAACGAGGTTTAGGAGCATGGCCCTAGTGCCCAGTCATAAGACAGGGAATGAAACCGTGCTTTTTTCTAGACCTTTCTTTTATAAACTCATTTCACCACTTAAACTTCAAAATCCACTTATGCCTCTGTAACTTCTTAGATTACCAGATGTGTCAAATTGCTATTGCTTAGAGGTAAGTTGGTTTCCTCTTTTATTCAGAACAAAATTTATTATGCCATATTATAAAGAAAGGCATTGCTTCTCATCTTTGTAGCACCTTACCAGTTTCATGAGATGCAGAAAATGAGTAGGAAATATATTACTATGTTTTCTATTAGTAGCAATTCTAAAGTTGATATGTGATGTGTTATCTAGGCAGTTCTCTAAATAGTATCATATTGTGTGAATGTGAAGTCCCTGACTATTGCTCTTTCAGGAGAACAGCCAATGTATTTCATCTTTATGGTATATTTTTGTTCCTCTACAGTAATTTCCTAGATAAATTCTCAGCAATAAAGAAGCTAAATCGCAAAGTTGATACAGAGATAAGGTTGTTATGCCTTATCCAGTTTTCACTAGATATTTTGTTTGCTGGTGTTATGTTAAGTTGAAAAATAAAATAAAATTTCTAAGTTTATCAGCAATTCCTCTTAGAGTAATATAGGGGAACCAGAACCGGTAGACTTTCCATTGCACAATGAACAAATGGCTTCTTCTGTGACTGCCCCAAGGATCACATATGGATCCTTAAAAAGAAACCTTAGGTCCATGCCCTGTCTGAATTGCCTTGTCTCGTGGCCAGCATCACTGCAGAATATGAAAGGAATATTAACGTTGGGTCTGGAGACAACTAAGGAGCAACAGTGAGAAGTTATACAGCTATGTGTGGCAATTACTGCAGCATTTCCAGAGATTTAAGTTGCAAAAAATTAACAGCCAAAGACAGATGGACAACGAATGAACAGGCATCGCTGATCAGTTGCGAATATCAAGGACTTGCACCCAGATCCCTCCCACCGTGGTTTAGATACAGAATTGAGTTGCTGGACCCTCAAACTTCAAGCTATCATTGTAGTCAAGGGAGACAGAGAGGCAGCTGAGCCTACCTATGTACTGACTTGTCTTCCCAAGGGGCACCGGTGTGCTCAATCATCCTCCATTGACACCAACTTATCTTCACTAGGGGTGTAGCCTGGGAATGCTCTCTCTGCATTAAGGTACTTCAGTTAAGTATCTAAATCAAAGTATGATAAATCTCAGCTTTTGCTGTCAGTCTAGAAATAAAAGCACACAAAATGCAGTGGCAGGAACAGCTGCAGACAAAAAGCTATTGCATCCTTCTTTGAGGTTTAGGCTGATTTTAATGTTTATTTATATTGCCAGGTAGCATCATTCCTTTGCCTCAAAAAGCATTTCCTGAAGCCAGTGATCAGGTAAAATCACAGTAAGACTAATGCAGTGCTATTCATACCACTCGTCAGACCTGAGTGAATCTGGGTTCTAGATGTTTAACCTATGAAACTGTTCGCAGAGAGTTCACAATGTTATAGTGGGAATAATTTCTCAAGTAACAGCTTATTTTTCCAAATGCTTTCAAATGCATGTGCACTCTCAGATTGTTTTGAAATTTTCTGTACCTCATCAAAGTTCCAATTAGGCTTCACAGCCTTAATTTGTTACCATTTTTTCAATGAGTTTCCAAGATACATTACCCTCTCAATGCACTGGATATCAGTTTCCTACTTATGGCTCAAATCTCTCCAGTTTAATCACTCACTAAGCTTTGATCTTGGCACTCACTGCCACGCAGCAAAAGAAATATTTAAAAGGTCATAAATGTATTGGTTGCAGAAGATGACTTTCCAATACCTCTTGATACAAACTGACATCACAGAACCAAGACAGTTTGTGAGAAGACTGGTTTCAAGGCAGTGTGTTACAGCCTCTGAAAATTATATCTATGTACTGACAGTGTGATTTCTACTCTGCCTGTATCAACATCCTTGTAAATTCTGCTCCCCGATACATCCAAGCTGATATACTTGCAAGGGACTCAGGCCAGACCCTGCTGCCTGGTTGTGACCCAGACCCTTGGAAAACCCATTTCTTCCAGTCTAGCTAGGCCATACTGGGGAACACAGATGAGACAAACAATCCTTTTGAGAAGCTCTTGGTCCCACTGATTCCATTACCTTTCTGACATTAGTGAACAGGTAATGGGGATTTAACCTCATTTTACAGACTCACAGATTCACAGAATGGTTGAGGCTGGCAGGGACTTCTGGAGCGCATCTAGTCCAACCTATTGGTCAAGCATGGCCACCTAAAGCAGGTTGCACAAGACATTGTCCAGACAGCTTTTGAGTATCTCCGAGGATGGAGACTTCACAAGTTCCATTTTTTCATTTTGAAATGAGAGGTTATTTTAGCAAGGACTGTTTCCATGTTTTTGACCAGCACAGCTGAGAGGGCAGTTAATTGCAACAGGGAGAGAAAGAGTGTAAAGAAATGTGTAGCCAGTAGGCAGGAACTTTTAAAACTAGCTTTGTTTCTAGGGTGTTATTTAGCTACATCATGAGTCTGAATGGGAGCCAAGTTCCTGAAAACAACAAACACAACCTCTGTCCAGGTACAACGGTGGAGTTATGCAGAGAAAAACGGGTATCTAGGTACCTGTAGCATGCATTCAGTCTGTTGGTGCTGAAGGCTGTGGCCCTAAAGCATTTCTAGAGATAAGACAGATGGGAGCATCTTGGGAGGGAGGGAACCAAACTCAGGAGGGACTATCTTTTGGGCGCAGTGGCTGGAATGAGCAAGCACCAAGAAACCTCTCTTTCAGTATGCCTTAGCTCTTCTTCCCCATCAGTCTCTCTGAGTCCTCCTGAAAGAAGAAGACTTGGAAAGGAAAGAGAAAGCCTGAGGTAGACGTAGGGAGCAGGAGCAGGGTATCGCAGTATCCAGTCTTAGACCTTCCCTTCTTTGCTGCTGATGTCAACAAAAAGGCTAGCATCCCTTGCAGCCTCTGTCATGTAGAACATGAAGCAAGAAGGACCCCTATGAATCACAACAAATTCTTTTGAGCCCTCGTCCCCATCCAGTTTTTTGCAGCTTTCCAGTATATGCCCTGTCAATGCAATTAACAGAATTTTCATACTAAGAGCAACATACCTTTGTCTTTGATGCACAGAGTATATGATACACAGTTTATGTATACTTATGATGTATATACTTATGTATATTTATGATGCACAGTTTATGTATACTTTACTGTGGGAAAAACCCAAAAGACTGATTCCAAGAGTGAGCAGAGCTGAGACCATACAGCAGGGCAATTGTATTGTAACTACCTTTTCGGACTTGGGGGTACTGGTGGATGAAAAGCTGGACATGACCCAGCAATGTGCACTCACAGCCCAGAAAGCCAACCGTATCCTGGGCTGCATCAAAAGCAGCGTGGCCAGCAGGGCGAGGGAGGTGATTCTGCCCCTCTACTCTGCTCTGGTAAGACCCCACCTGGAGTGCTGCGTCCAGCTCTGGAGCCCCCAGCACAGAAAGGACATGGACCTGCTGGAGCAGGTCCAGAGGAGGGCCATGAAGATGATCAGGGGCTGGAGCACTTCTCCTATGAAAACAGGCTGAGAGAGTTGGGGTTGTTCCTCCTGGAGAAGAGAAGGCTGCGGGGAGACCTTATTGAGGCCTTTCAGTGCTTAAAGGGGGCCCATAAGAAAGATGGGGACGATCTCTTTGGCAAGGCCTGTTGTGACAGGACAAGGGATAATGGTTTTAAGGTAAAGGAGGGTAGATTTAGAATCGATATGAGGAAGACATTTTTTTACAATGAGGGTGGTGAAATACTGGCACAGGTTGCCCAGAGAGGTGGTAGATGCCCCATTCAAAGTAAGGTTGGACAGGTCTCTGAGCAACCTGATCTAGATGATCTCTAAAAGTCCCTTCCAACCTAAACCATATATGATTCTATGATTTTCCATTTTTCATGAGCTGGTTATCATGACCTGGCAGAGCATGAGGCAGCATGAGGAAGTACAAGGCCAGTATAACTCCTGGCTAAGTGATATAGCAGTTGGTAATGAGTCCAGGAGAGAGATAGATCATCAGGCTTGGATTCTGTTAAATTTTCTAGGCCTGCCAACACATCCAACACATCCAACCCTTCCCAAAGCCAAGATTCATCTTTCTGCAGTGCTCTTTTCCTCATATTGTACAGCTCCCCATTCCCCATAGCTCTTGCACAATTCTTCCTGGCCTACTCCTGTTGCTGTTATTTACCAATCAACAAAGAAAAATAAAGGTCTCAGATACTGCTCACTTCTTAGCCCTCTTCCTAGGACTTCAGTCTTTTTAGGTCTGTTGAGTTGTAACAGTCCTGATAGCAGTTTGCTAACTGAAGTAATTGTTGGTTTGAGGCTTTTTTGCTAAAGGAATAGAAGTGTGAAGTAAGTAGTAGTGACGCATGTGGTTTGCTTTCTTTGCATAACCATTTATCATTTGCACTTTATGACCTTTTTGATTGATGTTTTACTCTACTTTGCTTGTAAGAATTTGCAGCAGTTTCCAGATTTTATGTCTCTATATGCCATTAAATGTCATACTGGCTTTCCACTTCTGGGCCTGATAATGATGGATTACAGCAGCAAAGCCTCATAGTGAATTAATGCATTGGCCATATTGGCTTGTAATTCTCAAAAGGCCTGTAAATAGAATGATCTTGGTTTTCAAGACTTTATAAGTGGCAGGATATTTTTAAACATTATGTAGTCTATGGGATAGTATGTATGTAAGTTTGATAAAGCCATTATACTGGACTGTAACATTTTTCAGAACTTCTTTTCTCTTCTTCTGTCTGGGAACATACAATAAAAACTCATGTTCTGAAGGACTTGTCAGTTATTTCAGAGTCAAGACTAGAAAAAATCCTTAGTACCAGAGGTTCTGTTGCTTTCAGTGGTTAAGAAGGATATTTGGTTTTGCACAGGATGGAGAGCAGGAAGCAGATCTCTTTCCTCAAAGTTCTGTCAGATCTCACGCAGATGTCATGGAAGTTCGGTCATCTGGAAACCACAGCCCTGACCACCTATGACCAGTAATGATCTCATAACACTTTTTGCAAGGAGATATTTTAATCTTAGCGTGTGACTGTGACCCCATTTTTTCATTCAGGTTTGTACACCAAACTGACTAGTTTGTTATACAGCATGGCATGACTTAGCATGCTGGGTACTGCACTAAGTAGATGGGGTTAGACGTTATCAATGCATGGATATTTTAATCCATTTTCCATGCAAGCTTCTTTGTCCAAGTGTCTTCTTGGAGAGTAGGTAGACTGCTAATATCTTTAAATGTAAAGATTTTATTTCCCCCAGCTTTCTCATCAACACCCATTCTACGTACACCTCAAGCCATCAGTCATTAGGTTTGGCCAGACAAGGACAAGAGTAGCCCTACTAAGCCAGGCTACTACCACCCAGTGAGAGGTGGGCAGTACAGGATGGTGCCTGCTTTTGCAGGCACAGGCAGGTGGTACTCCAGAAGCACAGCCATCATTTCTGTCATCCACGCAACAGCAGCAGGAACAGCAACAACTATTAGACACTCATGCTTTCCCTGGCAGGAGTGACTGAGGCCCAAACCCCTGAACCTGTAAAATTCAGAAGTCTGAAGCCAGCTTCATTCTCCCCATAGAGAAGCCCTGACTCACTGTATATAATTGAAACCATTCTAAGGAATATAGTGTTGCAATGAAAAGTAGCATGAAATATCTTACCAGTCACACTAAATACTCTTTTCTGAAGTGGTCCCTCTGGCAATTTTGCAAGGGTGTTTGCTCTAACCGAGGTGATTCTTGGGGTTTGGTTGCACCCAAGGAAACAGGTTTGGGCATTTGGCTCATTAATTTCATTTCATAAAAAAATGGCATATCACATATCATAGAAAGACAATATCCCTTTCAAATCTACTTTTGAGTCCATCACTTAACTGAGAAAATACTTTGTGGGAAAGTATTTCTTGATGCCTAACTCTTTCCACCTAGGAAAAGCAAAATCCCACCAAAGCTGATGTCACTCTGAATTGATAAAGGGCATGTTCAATCATGCAGCCACAGTCTCATCATTGAAGACTTCCTCCTATCACTGGCTAAATCTCTGGACTGGCTGCTTTAATTCTGCCTCATTGCAGTGGAATCTGCTCTCCAGGCTGCACTTCATTCCTAATGACTCTTCTTTGCTTAGTATTAGATACAAAGGATCAATAACAATGGAAACGATGAGGGAATACTGCCCAAATCCTGTTCTGGACAAGCATGACCTGAGAATTTGACAGGTTTTCTGGTAGATGTTAACTACTCCTGTTCATTGCAAACTGAGAGAAACTGCAATAACAGTTTTCTACTTACAAAATGCTCTCAGTGGACAGTGAAGAGCAGTGTCCACAGCTGTATGTCAACGTCCTCATGCTCCTGAAGCAAGGTGTCAATCAGTGTCTCTCTGTAGTGCTTCTCCAATGTCAGTGTCAGCTGGCTATTTCAAAGCTGTAGAACCATGGTCATGCAACAGCCCAGATGTGGGCTTGTACTTCCCCAGCTACTGTGCCACAGATGATCTTGAATTTCAGGCACAATGTTGAAAAAATCTTAGTTATTTCTTTTAACTTAACAGCGCCTTAGAGCAGGGGTTTCTGTATACCCCTGACAAAATATAAATAACACCACTTGATGAAATATAGGAGATCAAATGCAATAGAAAGAAAAAGAGAAGTGTTCACAACCTTGAATTTGATTTCTGTGACACAATGCCAGACAATCACAGAATACTTAATACATCACCAGGAGAAGGAAATAAGAAGATATTTCTTTTTGCATTTGACGTGTTTCCATGTATACTTATCTCTGTGTTATACCTAAAGGGATCTGTGATGCCTAAATCATGGAAGAACTGAGAATATAGTAGTTACAAAAACATGCACTGAGAATCAGTGCTCCGGGCTTTTGACTGGCTTTCTAGTTCAGTTGAATGCTACCTCCACACTTAGCCAAAGCAAATAAATCAAGCTGGGCGCAAGCTGCCTGTACAGAACCATCTGGAAGCCTCTTGAAGGTGTTCGCTTGTGGGCTTTTTCTGCTCTGGCTTTGTGCC
Source organism: Anhinga rufa (assembly GCA_013400875.1). Classification (NCBI taxonomy): domain Eukaryota; kingdom Metazoa; phylum Chordata; class Aves; order Suliformes; family Anhingidae; genus Anhinga; species Anhinga rufa. The sequence goes on from VZTV01121065.1 coordinate 15,541, forward strand.
AGGATATAAAGTATTATTGGACAGATCATCTGCATTTCATGGCACTGCACCTGAGTACATACATCCTGCAGACCACACCTGACTCTGCGCAAAGCCAATTTATGTCTTTTCATCTATAGCAAATTAAGCCAAAGACTGGATAAAATGTCTGTTGATAATCATATCTTAACTGTATGACAAAATACAATTACATCTTCACTATTGATAGCCACCAGGGACAGAGATGGAGCTATTTACTGGGACTGGGTTTCAGAAATGTTGGCACTTAATAATAACAATCTTTTTACCTACTTTCCTATGTTTGCTTTTGTCGATACAAAAGTCAAAAAATATCTTTGAACCCCAAGCAGGCTGTCTTTTTCAAGGATATTGAATATAAAGAAGCACATCATACTAAATCCCAGATGTAATGTAGGTCTAGCCCAGGTCCCAGTCTTTTGAAGAATCAAATATTTCTGAGATGAGGAATGCCACTTTCTACCAGAACATGAAACTGCAGGTTTGACTCCTTGATAGAATGTGACTACCCAGGTGTGTCAACATTTCCCCTCTGCCCGAGGCAGGACCTATCAATTCTCTGTATCACAGCTGCCCGAGTCACTTGCCTAGACAATAATACATGTCATATCTGATTTAGTTGACATTCACAGTTACTTTTCTTCTTCACTCTTTTGGACAGGCAACAGGATACCTTTGAATAGAAATTATGACTTGTAATAATATGTCTTTGCAGTTATTTGAGCATTTTTAATACACATTGTCAACAAAATTGTGTACAGGACAGAAGAATGAATTTCTAATTTTCTCAAAGTTTCAACCATATGAAATAAATCTTTTATGGGAGTTTCTAAAGCATCTGTCACCACAGTGTCTCAATATAATTTAGGTATTATAGCATAGGAATGACCTAAACTAAGATCATCTCACAAACTGCTAATTAGTGCCTTCTCATTGTCAGTACCAACAGCATCAAACATGACAGACATTTAATAAGATCACCTGAGCAGTCTTAACTCCTGCCATCTAGACTTTCTCAACAAAAAAGAAGACCCGAGCATGCAATAATTCAATAGGATGAATTTATATCTCATTACGAGTCAAATCTCAGTGTACTTTAGCAGTTTTCTTAAAAGGAGATGCTGGTATTAATGTCCATACAGTGAAAGACTTACTCCCACTGTCTCTTATGGAAAGAATAATGTCCACAGGATATTAGGATCTCTGACTGCTACAGAAACTCTAGAACAACCTTATTTACCAAATGATAAAGAAGATGGCAAAGACAGAGCACTTTCAATTACTTTTGCAGGTGAACACAAATCTGTGACCCCAGGAATGAGGACACTGAGGTAAGCTTGGTCTCAAGCTTTCCCAAAATACTTACTTATTTAGTAGCTTCTATTTTGTTTTTAATGTTAAGTGCACAAAACAGTCTGAGGAGCAGGGACTGGAACAAAGGTGTCTCTTTGGCTATATAAATCTCATGCTGTGGCAGCATTTCAGTCTAGCTTAAGCAAGAGTGTGAATATCTAAGATGGTCATTTGAACTTAGGTGGTATCTGCATATTTAAACTCCTTAAGGCTGAAGAATAGAAGACAAGTCTTCCTCCTCTGGGCATGTACTTTAACTACTAGGTCAGCATATCAATGTCAGGCATAACCCAGCATTTTAAAACAGTGAGTCATTCATCTATATCCAAAACCATGATGTAGACCTCAAAGTGCAGGAAATGCATTGGCCCTACCAGTGACAGTCTCATACAGACACCTAATTCATAATCCAGGAGACAGACAGACAGACAACCTCTCTCCTGTCTCTAGACGTCTGCCCACCAGCTGGGCTGTCTACTGAGACTTCTTCAGACAATTAACTCTCCCAGTTGCAGCAGCAACATAGGTGCCTAGTTAGGTCTGGACAATTCTGCTCTGAAAGCAGGGAGATGTTTGCTATGCCAACAAACATTGGCAGAAAAAAAGATGAAAGCATGTTTGGCCACTCCTACACAGATCTTAATGTTAAGCTTCCTTCAACCAGGAGTCACGCCTAGGCCCCTGGAACATACCTCTCATATTTACCAAGACTGTCAAGATATACAAGGCCTTTTTTATCCTCCCCATGCTTCTCCTCAACTTCCAAACTTGGATGCAGATGTGCTTTCATTATGTTGGACTCTTTTCCATTTGCTTTCCAACCTTTGTCTTCTTGTCTACTTTGAGTTCAGCCAAAATCCACCATAAACTACAGCATTATCAGCCAGAGAAAAGTCATGTGGTATAAATGTGTGGATGGCTCTGGTGATTCTATCACATTACAAATCAATTTGCTTCACTCATAGAGTTGAACCATTATAGCACCAACCCTAAAGCCACTACTGTCAAATGCATCCTTGAGAGGCACATAAATTTCCTATGCACTTTTAAAATGTTCTTAGTCACAAAGTGATTTTAAAAAGTGGTAAATACATTTTGCATCTTGCATGGCGCTTTGGTAAGATGCCAATCCTTTGTCACAGACTCAGTCTTCAGACTTTTGTGCCATTTTTCATTTACAACTGCATACCTGATAACAAGCCAGCAAGTATTTCACTGCAGTTTTTTATTTCCTATTTTCCTTCAGTCTTTGTGAGGTACTTACCTATCACCTCCCACCGTTATCTGTACACTGCCTACAAAGGTAAGGAACTGTTTGGTTAGGGATCATCTTTCTATTTTGTATTTTTTTGTATTTCTGTACAATGCCTAATCCATTTGGTCTTGATCCCAGAATCAGATCCTTCTCATTTTCCTGCCTTTTAGCCAAGATCCAGTGTCAGAAACAAATGCATATAGTGCTTTTTCAGTTTCTTTGAGCTGAAGCATGGTCTGAACAAGAATTCTTATATTGTGCTTTAGAGAGTTTTGTGCCTGGCATTTCCAGCTAGCTTCCTATCCAAATACCAGAGACACCTAGGGCTACTGGGGCTGCAGGATCAGGAAAGGTCAGCATACATTTAGCCTGGTGCGGGTACAGTGCTAAGTATGACAGCTAAACAAGCTATTTAAGAGAGCTGCCAAAGGTCTACACTAACACCTGGCTCTTCTTCAAAGCAATTATCTTTGCTAAAACTGTGCCTTTGTTCTCCTACCATGTTGCTGTAAAGGAACAAAAACATTTTAAAATACCAACAGTGAAAGTTTCTGAGTCTTTCCTTGTACCCCCATAATAAATGGGGGACAGGGGATTTTTAACAACGGATTTACAGTGGATTGATATACATAGACCCCTTACATGCTTGGAAATTCTCTTTCCACCATGGACAATACAACAAGTTGACTGAAGTTTACTTCTCCCTGTTCCTACTCCTTTGCCAAATTTAAGCTGTGTGATGTGCCCTACGTCCATCTGAGAAATCCTTGGCAATATTCTCATATGTTGGCATGATCCCTTGGAAAAAAACAAAATGTATATTATACTATACTCAATAATTTTCAACATATTCTTCAGAGAAAATGCATGTCAGTATGTTTATTCATTTCACTTCTTTTCTTCCTACACCATTTAACACAGTTAAAAGCACTATTGTTTTTTGCAACATCTCCAGTTGAATATATACAAACTTACCGCCAGTGTTTCCCCACAACACCGGTGGTGAAACTTGACCCTGTCAAAATTTTGTTCACTTTCTAGCTGATGTCTATAAAAGTTCTCTACAGACAGGATTAGCAGAATGGACTCAAGTTTCCCCACATAAATCTGCCCTTTGTGCTTTGGCATATCCTTGCAATTTGAGTCTAGGTCTGCCAGATGAAAGGGTTGTACATATTCTGGCCCTTTTTGTGAGCCTGGTATGGCCAGACTGAAAATCGCATAGGAAATTAGCATCTATATTCTTATGAAGAAATTGTGAAGCTCTGGGCAAAACTTTTTATTTCCTCCTGTTCTGTCTGTTTGTCTGGTGTTACCAAATGAAGCAAGCCTCTTCTGCAAAATGAAGCTTGTATAACTTTCCAAATGAGGAAAAAAAAACTCAGTCAAAGCACAGGATGAATTTGAAACATCTGCAACAATCCAAACAGGCCAGGCATAAACTGAAAAGAAAGCCATGGAACAATTTATACTACCATATTCTTGCTGCAGAGGACAAAGAAAGTATGTCCCAGCAGCTGGCCTTGTGAGGAAAGGAGGTCACGGATCTCTGCCAGTATTCTGGCGGGCCCCAGGAAGGGACTTTCCTAATAGTCCATGTCAAACAGGAGATCCCAGGCAGGTCACAGAGCCTGTGATGAAAGCTTAGCAGCATGACTGCACTTTCAGGAATCACAATAAAGGCACAGTCTTTACAAAAGCTCTGCCACAGCTGGGCAGTGAGTTAGCTGGACTCTGAATTTGTTATGCTGCCAATAGCAGCCGTTCTCAAAGCAGTGGTGGGTAGCATGTGGGAGGTCACTCATGCCCCCCCAGGTGGCCCTCAGAGCTGTTTCTGGTGCACGGATGAAGCATCAGCTAATCCTTAAGCTGTGGTACTTCGCACTGGTGGAAGGTCAGGTGAGGACTGTTTTGGGGGTTTCAGAAAACCCTTTGCTAACTACATTTGTCAGGTGTTTCTAGGGTGTAATTCCCCTAGAAACAAGTTTTTTTAAAATGCCACAACTTTACAAAAAGTAATAAAGGTATAGGAGAACAGAACTAAGCTGCAATGGTATGCTCAGAGGTATATCACCGCGTGGGCTGCAGGCAATGAACACAGGCTA
>VZTV01121067.1:2192-13022 GCA_013400875.1 Anhinga rufa
TGTTACACTTGGTACAGGTGTAGTATCTTACTGTTATCTCTATGGTAATGTTTTTATATAGCTTAAACCTCACCAAGCCAAAATAGGTGTGTGGTTGTCCTTCTAATCATGTGTCCCTCTAATCATGTCCCTCTAATCATGTCCCAAAATCATGTGTGGTTGTCCCTCTGATACTAACTTAGACTTGCAGCAGCAACAGTGTTTGTGTTAGAATCTCTTGAGATAGGTTCAAGGCTTTGGTATGTTTTTAAGAATCACTGGATCTGAATTTATATAAATTTGTATAAGTCATCTCAGGGTCAGAAGGGCTGCTACAAATGCAACTGATCTGGGTTATGATGTCTGCTTCCTCTGCAGGTTATCAGCCTTCAGCTATGACAGCACAACTGCTGGTGTAATGAGTCATTAACCCAGCTCAGTCAGAAGTGATCCTGCTCCAAGAAACCTTATACTAAAACTCTTTAAGCTAAGCCAAACCATTTGACAGATCTGGACTAACTAATGGCTACCTGAACAGTTGAGTTGGCTGCTCTAGGGGGGCGATAATCTCCAGTGAGTGTTGAGGGAGTAGGGAAGTGCAGCTGCTACCTAGAGCAGCTACAGAACCATGGGACCATGATAAGTTACCCTTATAACTAACATACTTACTCCTTCCTTCTCTACAACGCAAAGAAAATGACCTGGTCTCAGGATGTCACAGGGACTGGCTGGTTAGTATTTATACTGCTCATACATTGCTGTCTGAAGGCGGTATTTTTTCCAAACCAAATGTGTTGTGGTTCCATATGCCAGGCTGTTCTTGAAGTGAAGGGAGAGCTCACATCCTGTAAGATGCACTGTCAGACATTATGAAGAGGGAGTATTAGAGACAACAAAGTATTTGTTGCTCTAAAAATGGGAGGATCATTCAACTACAGCAAGGGAAATTTGGAAGGTCTTAGCCTGTTTTAAAAATGAATTTATACATGACAAATGGTGACATTTATAAGCTGTTGGAGAAGGCCCTAAAATAAAGTGAATGGAAGTTGAATATGAAGACCAGCCTGGAAGGAGATCAGGAGGAAAGATATTAATAGCAAACCCCTCCCTGAAATGCAGAGAAGTAATAAAAGAACTCTGAGAACATTCCTATTGGTGGATTTTTTTTCTATAATCCTTCTCAGAACATTTCATTTAGTTCTACTGCTTTACAAAACACTGTTGTCGCACATATGGATTGTGCACAACTGCAGGAAAAAGGGCAAAGCTCTCTAGAGCAAAGCCTTACAGCTCAAGGTAAAGTCCCCCTGCCTTCAGAGACATTCCTTTGGGGCACACTCAGCAAGACTCCTCAGCTTTGTATTGAAAGCTAGTACAGGCTCAGCACATTCCCTCCATGGCTCTGCAAGGCCATAAATATGGAGGCTAATCAGTGCTTGGGCAGCAACCTCCAAAGTAAGGCACAGAGTACAGTTCTGTTTTGAAGAGATTATTATGGACATCAGTGGTTTCACCCTGTGCATCTGGCATAGATCTGTGGCCTTGCAGAAATACATCAGCCAGAAGTGTAGTACCCAAGAAGCAAGTCTTAAGAGAAATAAACTGGATTCTCTGCCTCCTTCTTTAAGAGGAGTATTTTCTAAATAATCATTATGAAGACTGTCAGTTTTATATACATACACATATATGTGTGTGTATGTACACATAAATAAGTTTTTATATATGTGTATGTACATATATACATATATATATATATAAAACCCTGCTGGTAACTGGCAATACAATTCTTTAATGAGGAAGCAAAGGACTACCGGTCAGAAGAAGATGAAACTCCAGCTGACCTTCCTAAACAGAATTTGTGGATGTTAGGTTTTGGTTTTTTCCATGTAAACCTTTGATCTGAGAACCACCAACACCCAGTAAACATCCAGTAAACATTATTCACAGAATAACTTTTCAGGAGGAAATCACAAAAATTGCATTGACTTCTAGACATTGTTAATAGTTATCTAGTATAATAATATTCTGATTTTTTTACTTAAACAAAAGCAATTCAGATATAACTGAAAATCTTCAACTCTGATTGTGATTGGAGAAGGGACATTACTGACTCAGAGGTAGTCAGTACCTTCCTTTCTGCAACTGTAGTGCCCTAATGTCCTATAGTAATACAAACAAATACTCTACAGGTAGCATGTGTTAGCTTGAAATGTGAAACCAAGGTCTCAAAAACCTGGGGGAATAGCTTTTGATTTTATTATAGATAGCCTTGGCATCTTGGTTACAACTAGATTATTACATTCACTCTTCCTGCACTCTTTTTGAGGTCTCTGTGAAATACATTTTTCACTTTCCCTTCTGAATAGCTGACACTATTGTGGTATCACAGTATGCTGCTAAATAGCTGATTCCTGCTACTCCATATGGGGCTGTATTTCTGATGAATTCCAAATAAATCTTCAAATAGAAAGTGCTGCATATTATCAAATTATCATTATTATTACAGATCTGGAGATTCCATCAACAATATCATAAAACATCAATAATATGCCTGAGATTCTTTAAGGTATAAAATAAGTCCTTTTGCAAAGGAAAGTCACTCTCTGGCACATGAACTTGCTGTGGAAAGAGAACCATACCCCACGGTATTTTGTTGTTCCCAAGTGAATCCTATTTCCTTTGAGACTTGAGTGTGGTTTAAATGGTGATTCTCTGTAGTTTCCAAGACCTATAACAATTTCTTTTCCCATTTTACTTTAACAGCTCTAATAAATCATAATCTGGTGTGACTGGGGAGCCTTACAGCTATGGGGTTTGTAAGCACAGTAAAACTTTCTTCACTGCTGGTTAGCACAGATGGGAGCAGAAGCAATCCAGAGTATGTCAAGAATCTCTCTCTCTCTTGCATGGGTAAGCTTAATAAGGCAAACTTGTTGTTGAGGGAAAGCACTGAAATGATTCCAGAAACAATTAGGAAATACAGCAAACAAATAAGCCTTGTGATTTGAATGACTCAGGTGATCCACCTGATTCATATGCTAAACCCCACATTTTCCTTAGTTACAGACTTCCTATTATCTCACTGAATTGGAGCAAAAGCTTTCAGAAAATCACTGCCATTAACTCATTTTAAGAAGTGTTACAGCAGAGGCTTATAACTATGGTAGGACTGTTAGAAGGCGTGGGCCAGCTGTAGCAAAATGGCTGGAGAGCTTGGAGGCCCAGTCAGAGCAGCCCTAAAAGGAACCTGATTTTTTCCATAAAGTGCCAAGTTTTCATCTTCTGAAAAGTAGCAATTTTAAAGGTGCATGTTGATACTGTGAGTGTGTTTTGAAAATCTTGGCCATGTGATTTGGCTGTTAGCCAAACCAACTACTAACTACTTTTTATTTTATTATAAAGCAAAGAAAAGGCAAGTGGGACTCCCATTGTCTGGCCAATAGACTGCTCTGCTGCCAACTCTGTGAGTATTGCTTGAATAACCAGAGACCTAAAATGATATTACATAGCTGTAATTCAAGATTAATCTACTTTAAGGAAACAAGACACTCGATTTTGTATAACAGCCAAAATAACCCCCAACCCTACATTAAAAGGATATTAAGAGCCCTTGCAGTGAGAGAGTCCTGCAGAAAAAAATGGGAGATAATTATGTTAATTATGTTATCTCTAAATGCTGTGCTGTAATATAAAAGGGAGCTAAATTAGAGTTGTTTGAAGCAAACTTAATTCTGGTATTTCTGAATGGGAGTGTTGGAGTTTATTATTTTAAAGTTGATTTTATCTGTGTGATTTCCTGGGCTGTTAAATAGGCAAACTGGGTCCGACTAGAAAAATCTTGTATATCATATAGCTACCGCTTTAGTTTGCCTGAAGAGCTAGTATCTTTAGATTCACCACAGTGTCTTGGATTTTGAGTTAATGGATTGATTGATAACAGAGGGTGCCATCCTGATGTGTGAACCAGCACAGTGCTGGAATGAGATGTACTTTGCCACTGGATTTCACAGATGCTTGCTGAGAGTAGAGGAATTTTGGCATACAAGAAGCCTGGATTCCCCTCACGTTTCAAGATACGGTCATAGTCTTTTCCCCTGACTCTCTCATTTCAGTCCCGTCCACTTCTCTACTTGTTTTCTTCTTGGATTAGTCCTGCCTCTCCCAAACATTTCTTGCTTCTCACCCATTACTCCCTCCTTCCCCGCTCTGCCTTTTCCCAGCTCTTTGTTCTTATGTGGAGAATTTCCATGAATTTAATCTCAGTTTCTCTCTTAACCTCATGATCTCAGCTAATGAAGTTCTTCATCTAATATCAGTCACCCACTAATTTCCCACCTGCTAGTTTCTTCCAGTCCTGCATTCCCTGGTCCGGTTCTCCTTTCTGTCAGCTGTTATGGCAAGACTTTCACCAGCTCTCTGTGTCCTGGTCTATAGTGGTTGATGGTGCCCCTTTCTGCAAGCCAGAGCTCTTGTCTCCTGGGTGTCTCACTGCTTTTTGCTGCCTGAGTGCTAGGAATGAAGTAACTGACAGGTAGTGGAAGTAAAGAGAGAAACTTCGTGAGACTGGATTTCAACTTGCATCTACAGGATCTGTGAAATGCTTGTCGACATCTAGAGGGTATCTTTTTATTTCTATGTTTTAGTCTTGGCCTAATGTCAAACATTTAATGTTTCTGAAGTCTAAACATACTTTAGGAGAGGATAAAAGCATGACAGTGTAAACTGCCACTGGGGAGAAGACTTGGGTGAGATGCCTCCTCCAGCCCGTAGCTGCCGTCTGGGCGCTAACCAGGAGGGGGGGATGTTCTATGGGAGGACGGCACTGGTCGAGCTGCTCAGCACAGCTGCTGTGCTTCGTGCTGCAAAAGGGGGGAAAAAGCAGAGGGCAGAGTTAGCAGCAAGTCGAGAAGATCCCCAGTCTGTTGACATATCTTTTTTTTTTTTTTTTCTTTCCATCTTCTGGCTCGAAACTTGGGACTGCTGGGCAATGAGTAATTTTGTAACTCTGCAAAAGTGTCTGTAAAAGGACTGTCTAAGACCTATAGCAGATGACAAAGTCAAACTACTAGGGCTTGAGGGCTTCTGTCACCATTGCAGTGTCTGTCATAGTGCTGAGCGCTATGGAGAGACTTTCTAGAGAGACACGCCCATAGCCATAGGTTCAGTTAGTGAGTAAACTACACTGCATTGGACTCCTTTTCCCCAGCTGAGAGGATCCAGAACTGCACCCTTCATGGTGTACTTTCTTTCAGCCTTGTCACGTGCATGGGCATCATGGATCAAACTGTCATTGAGCAGCCTCATGGTACAACCTTTAACCAGCTCAGCACTGATAAGGCTTAGCACCTGAGATCAGCACAAGATGAGGCTAGGTGTGTTGGGGAGGCAGGCTGCCCTGGTGTAGGTTAGATCCTGCCCTTGAGCGATGATAAAATATGCATGAGATTGCTTCTGTGAAGCATGGTGTGTCCAAGAGCGCACTCTGTGGAGGCGGTGTGATTTCCAACCATTTGTGACAGGAACCAGAATGCAAAGTAGCCCCTTGGTTCTAGTACTTCTTTACCAATCAAATGTATTAAAGACAAATATAACCCAATTACAAAGCAGATAACCCATGGTAACAATTCAGATAGCACATGGGATGAAAAAATAATGTAGCTAAGAGTCATAAAAATGAATACTATTTGATTAGATCCAAACCAGTGGTATCAACTGATTTTGCTCATTTAACCTGTCTCCTGATCGCAGTACAGCCGTCATTTAGCTGCAGGGTGGATGTGTTCATACTGAACTATTAATCTGTTTCAAAATGCCATAACATTTCCATGAAGAACTTCCTAATTTTTTTTTTCAGAAATTAAATGTCTGTTTAAAGTTCATTCCCTCCTGCTGCAACTAATTGGAATGAGATTTGGTTTATCTTTATGACATGAAAATGAGATTGAGTTTCATAATAATAACAATAATGATAACTCTATAGATTTTAGGACTAGTAGTTAATAATTATAGTAATATGTGGAGATTAGAAAAGAGTAATGCAGCATAAACAGTCCATTGTTATTTGTTGAGATGTGGGATTGGGTATCAGTTAATATCATTTTTCTAATTTTGTATCTGTTTTCTGTTCTCATTGAATTTTAGTCAAGTGTGTTAATTAATTTTGCCCCAGTATATGACAGTTTAAGTAACCTTTTCTGAACTAGTGAACAATCTAATCCATAAAAAATGGATTTAGAAAAGGGAAAATTCTTGAAAAGCAAAAAGCTAAGGAATATAGACATTCATCATCCATCTATCCTCCTCACCTCTCCTGGGGCTATATGATCAGGAGTTGGCCCTGTGGGCCACTGTAGCAGCTTTTGCTGCAATCTGAAGGTGAACCTGAAGGTCCTTCGTTCCCAGCTGATGCACTGAAGCCAGGAAGGGACAGAAAGTATCAGTGCTTTACCGAGAGACTAGCCCAGTGGCTTGCATGCTAAGGCAGAAATCCTAGGGGTGCTTCCTAGTTCTGTTTGAGAATAGGTTTTTAATCCAAAGTCTTTTAAATCAACCAGTGCCCAGACTTGTACAAAACACTGGTAGAATGAGCTCCATTTAGAAGTGTTGTGAGACTGGCTGTTGTGCCAAAACCCTCTCCTAGAAAAGAATAGATTTTTTTTTAAATTTTCACTACATCTTTCTGTATATATATGTGCATGTGCTGACTATGTCTATATGTATATATATACATATCTACATATAAAATACATACATGTATTTTAATGATTACTCAAAAATGTGTTTGTCATCTTTTGAACAATCCTAGGAGTTGTATAACTGTTACGATTTTGGATATTTCAAAGCTTGTGCTGCTTATTAAAAGGATAATGATTTGAGGAAGAAAAGTGGGAATATACCCCTACAAAATGAAAGGGTATATTCCAGATGAGATCTGCATGTCCATTTTTCCTCATGGCAGTTTTCTTTTTTTGTTTTACCTTCTTTGGTTGTTTTTATCCACTGAAGCTGAAAGTCATACAACCCTCCATATGTGGAAAAATATAACTGCCTCTGATTGTATTGCCTTTAACCATGCTGAGATTTACCTTATAATATAAATAACTATTGATTGCACCAGGCTTTTCGGAAAGTAAGGCAGTGTTTAATGTCAGTCAACAAGAATCTGGTCCTTAGTGCTTTGAATTGTAATGCCTTCTTTCTTCTGATAGGAGTCAAAGAAAATAAACATAAGGCATGCACTATATGGGGAGACAGATCTCTGGGCTAGCTTTGCAATACAACAGTACACTGCCACGAGCAGATTAGTGAGATGAGCAGCAGAGGTGAGGAGGCAGCAAAGACAGCCCCTAGGTTTATGTTTTAAATGATTTATACTAGTCTGTAGAAGAGATGGGAGAAAATCTGACCAGTAGATTTGAGACTCCTGACACTTTATGAAATTCAGGTTTCTCAACCAAAGCAGGAGAAAAAAATCATCTTATGGATCTCCATCCACGGTAGATTCAGATCAGAACAGTGACCTTAAAAGCGCTTGGCAGTCTTAGATTTAGGACCTTTTTACCTTGGGGACATATACCAGCCCCTCTGTGTGCCTCAGAGGAGGAAAGCAGCGCTGAGGATTTGAGCAGGATGGGAGACGGCTGGCCAGGATGGAAGCTACCCATGTGGTGGGGGCTTGATAGTTTGGGGAGGAAGGGAATTGTTGTTATTGGAAGTAGAGTCTCCAAGGGGGACTCAGCTGAACCCTTTTGGGAGGGAATGGAAGGAATTAGTTGACACAAAAGACAATTGGCTGTAATGGCTCTTTCAGATGGTTATGTTTTATTGTGTAAATGCATGTTTATAGGCTTTTTTTAAAATGCAGATTAAACACCTAGCACTGCATTTAGACGTTTGGAAGAAAGCACATCATTGACTCAACAAACCACTGCCCCTTCTTTTAAGCTGCTATGTTCCCTCATGCTAAAATGTGTTTGGGCAATGTTTAATGTGTGTATTGCCTAATCAAAGTAGCCAATGATGCTGCTGGCAGAGCTAAGGCATCAGAAGAGATACACTGATAAACAGCATCTGTGAAGTGTCTTGGAGGATATAGACCTAAAGATTGCCCTTATTAATGTACACATGGTTATAAGATGGAAATGAATGCACTGCATTTGAGTTGGAAGCCAATATACTGTTTAATTTTAAGTGCTGCCTTATGAAGTATGGTTTAGCTTTTGTCTGTGCAAGTTCACTCACTTTAGTGGGACCAAGAAACTTCAGGAGGATAAGGTTTTGTTTGAGAGTCTTTTACACATGATGTTCTGCTACCAGAGCTGTAATCTATCTGCCCTTCCTTTTACTGCTGACTCATGGCAGGTTCAGTGAGGAAAAACATAGGCTTTTGGTTTTTTGTTACCCCTATGATTACCTTATAGTATGGACAGGTTGGCTTGAATCACCTCATGATGGTGCAAATTAGGAATAACTCCACTGAAGTGATCGGATGGACAGACACTTTACACTGGTATCAGTGGGGGAAAAGCAGGCCTGCTGTTTGCCAAATATTGTCCTTAAGGACAGAAATTAACTATGAGCAGGAGTTAAAAGGTTTTTAAGTAAGGAAATAGATATTTTGTTCTTTGGGACTTAGTTTCTAAATAACGAAGATGATTTAAGCTGTCCTCTTGTGGTAGACTGAAGACTCAGGTCCAAATATTCTTCTTAAAACCCTCAGTTTTAATTTTAATCCCCAGTTTAGGGGAATCAGCAATGCTGTGTCTTCTTCACATCATTACACATCTTGTGTCAGCGCTACAGCCCAGAGGGTCCCCTTTTCAAGAAGGATTGTCCTCAGTACCTTTCTGAATGCTTAAAAAGTTTTTTCTCTCTTTAAACATTTCAATACCATCATCTCAGGAAGTTTTGTAGAAGATGAGATTAAAATACACTTTGAAACCTTCTAATGGTCAGGACAGCTTCTGTGGGAGCACATGGGGACCATCCTGTCCCTTCAGAGCAGCCTGTCTGCCTTGCTGGCCCTCTCACCTGAACCCGTGTCTCTCACATGAAGTGAGAGCACAATCAATAGGCCAGAAGGGCAACCCCAGAATAAATTTTCAAAGACATGTTCTCAACTGTCTTCACAATAGGAGATATAATGACAGTGCTGACATGGAATGGCAATGAAAGACTTCTGTAATAGGGCTGGTCAATTTTTTTTCTCTGTTTAAAGGAAAATTAGTTTTTCTACTATGGATATTTTTCGTGACAGGTGCCTACTTTCCTCTAAGCGTGACAGTGTCTTGTTAAAAAACAACACTTCCAAACTGATGTATTTAATTTGAAAATGAACGTTTTTCATTTTTTGTTACCTGACAAGAAGTAGGAATTTTGCCGGGAGAAAACACTGATGTAGATAGAAAAAAAAGACATCATTTTCTTAGGAAACAAATTACTGTTTTCTGTTTCAGTCTGCCTTGTACCTGTAGACAACGACTTAGATCATGAGCATCAGTGATAGCCATTTTAAAATTATGCCATATTTTAGGGATACTCTGTGTGAAAAATATATTATTAAGCACAGCTAGTGCATATGGAAGTTCCTAGGACATAATCAGGGAAAGTGGCAGAACTAAAACCTAAAATTCTTAATGTGAATTAAAATTCTGTCAAGAAACATGGCAAATTAGCCCACTCTGAGCTCCGGGATCTCATGGGGGTTCCAGAGTCCTCACGACAACTAGTTAACACTGATAATGTCTGTGATTGTAGCACACTCATGTATGGAGATCAGAGCAGAATCCAGAACAAGACCAGTTCCATTCCCACTGGTTTAAATATATATTTGTTGGTGTTTTTTAGCAGCTGTTTCAGGTATATCTGGGAATCAGTGGCCTATCTGTTCATTGCACAAGGGATGTGAATGAAGCCTGGAGGACAGCCTGAGGAGAGTGCCTGGTAAGATAATGTGTGATGTCACTTGCAACTTTATATTTCTTGGCTTGCCTCATCCTGAGCTATTCTAGCTCTAGTTGCATAGTTAAGTATTTTTGCTATCTTCTGAAGAAAGAAAAGTTGCTAGGTAAGGGACAAATCTAGCCATAAGAACAATTTCTGCCCCCCATAGGTGGTGCACAGATTTGGTATTGACAAAAATGTGTGTTGAAACATACTGGACTGAAACTACATAGTAAATCTTTCAAATAATGTTGAACACAGAAAATGTTAATCTTCATTATCCAAGGAGCCTGGCTTGTTCATGTAGCATGGTTTCTTCTATCACACTTTTAATAGATTTAGACATGTTAAAGCTGTAGGAGCTTACACAAAGAAAGAAATCACTTTAATGGCATTGCAAATGTTCACCCAGTAAACCAGTACATTTGGCATGTATTTAATAAGCGTTTGAGCAACATTCCCTGGAATCACTTAGAATTTCCTAAAGGACAAAAATCTTATTATGCTATTAACTTTTTAGTGTTGAGGTCCCCATATTCACTGAGATAAACATGCTATATTCTTTCAACACATAGTTGAATTATCATAAATGTTTTAAAAGTATGACACCTCTGATAGTTCATCAGATTTTAATTTCTCCTGTTATGTTTCACAGAAAAGGAGGTCTTTGTTTTTCCTAGTGAACTGAGTGCAAGCAAAATGATACTTTGATTTCTTAGAACTACCACAGGAGGCATTGTAGCGTCAGTTAAATATATAAGGTAGCCCTTGGGGATGAATACAGCACTTATTTCTACCCAGTAAACCATGTCCTGGTTGGTAGCAGCTACTGCTAAATGACTGACAAGGGGAAGCTTTTGATGTGTCAGCTGAAGGTAGTCTCGGTAGGCTTATTGTTTTGCTATCTGT
>VZTV01121068.1:0-14330 GCA_013400875.1 Anhinga rufa
GGCTATGCATTAACTCCAGAAGAGATAATTTTCCAAGCAGCCAGTCCTAGGCATTGTATTTTGGGAAAGTTTCTCTGCCAATGTTTTATAATCTTTCTGTAATTCAGCACAGATATTGACAAACTGGGGAGAAAAACAAGGTAATTTTGGATTATCTGCTGCAGTAGGAGTCTGGAAAATCTTGACAGCAAATATGATTCCAGAGAGTAATTGCACTCCCTGTTTTGAAAACGTGGGACTCTGCAACAAGATCTTGAAGATTAATGTGTTTAAGAAATCCAGAAATGTAGCATTGCATTTTCCAGAAGGCTATGCATGAATAGCAGTTTTGTACTTGCTTACTGTTTTTCTTTAAAGGCATTCAGGAAAAGCTATGAGCTAGAATTGGCCTGATGAATTCCAGAATTTGAAAATTGAGATTTGTGGTATCATCAAGGAATTTAAGGGTATGTCTACACGAGTACGCTAGACAGTGCCAGGATATATTCTTGATCATCCATATTGCTCAAACAGCTTGTGTCCTCCTTGGCATAGCTTTGGGCGGGACACACCAGTTAGGTGCCCGATTCAGCCCAGGCCCAATTCAGGAGACAGCACGGGTCAGGGTCTGTTCCCTCTTGGCAACATGCCTGAGAAAACCGTTTTGGGAAGATGTAAGCTAGCTGTGTGTATGTAGTCTGTCAAGGTCAGAGAACAGGCCTGAGCCATTTTATTAACTACTATAGGTGTGGCACAGGGGGCTTCAAGGATAACAAGGACCATATTTAATTTCCTGTCATAGGTATCTGTCAGTCTGACTCCCCTCAGTTGGGTAGTATTGTATACTTTTAAGAATAATATCTGGTGCTTAAGGCTGTCATACTCTACCATTAGTTTTAAAGTACAAATATTTATAGAAGTCTTACCCTAATTCTGCTTTAGCTTTGAGAACGTATTTGTCTAAAATTTATCCATAGTGTAGGTGGCCACAAACAGTTAAAGTTAAGAAAATGTACTGTAACTTACATAGGAAGCTGACATGCCCAACTTGATCCTGACTGTCTGGAATAATTATCACTTGGGAAAACATAAATATACTTAATACTGTTTGCAGTTCTCAGTGTCCTCAGGTAATTTCCTGAATTTAGAGGTAATGCAGGAAGGAATGTTCCCCAGTGAGCTTTGGCCATCACCCTGCTCTTGTTGACTAGTTGCTCTCCATAAGCCAAAGTCAGTGGCCCAGCTGTTGCCTTCACTCTGCTGTTGCTGTAGGCTGCCATGCAGTTGGGGCTGTGTGACGATTTTGTTCTTGTTTTGATTCTAATAAGCATGATTATTACACCATTATGCACATGTGATTGGGTCTAGCATAGTTAATTATTTTATTTAATTTTAGGGATTTTTCCCCCATCTGGCTGAATAGTCTCTTTGCAGAGAATATTTTTAAGATTAGTATCTTATAAGGTACCTTGAGAACCCTGGTTTTAGTACATATCTATTCCTTGACTCATAAAATCTCATAAATTACTTTTATTTAATGTCAGTTTAAAAATATTGTTGTACATATTTAACTGGATGTGTGTATGTGTATGATTAGGTTTGTGTATATGTACATGTAAAGAAAATTTAAAGTAAAAGTAATTCCTCTTTCCTTTTAAGAGAAAAACTTGTAGGATTTACTGTCTTTTAATTTACTCTCTCTATCTTATATTTCTGTTACCTCAGCAAGGAACTAAATCTGACATATAATACCCTATTTTTCTGGGAATAATCCATTTCTGGCACTATCAGAAGACAGTCTGGATAGAAAGATAACTTCACTGGTGGGGATATCGAGCATCTACTAAGAATAATTAGTGAGTTAGGGTTTGGACGACCAGAAAGGGTTCAGAGTGCTGAAGAAGGACTTGGCTTGCTCATGGCCACTGCAGATTTACTATGAGGTACTATAAGCCACTCAGAACTCTCCTAAACTCTCCTCTTTGGTGAAAGAGGAATTGAAAAAAACCAAAGCTGTGATGGCTTTCTCCAGGTGCTGTTTGCTGGTTGGGAGCATAACAAAGATGTCTTCTCTGCTGCTTTTACAGAGGGAAAAAACCCAACAGCACAGCTTTAAATAAAACAAATGTTTTTAGAACTCTACTGGAAAAAAATAGTTTTGTGAATGAACTTTCAATATTAGCCATTTGTAATAGTATGTGGTATAGCCACACAAATCTAAATCTAAATCCCTTTACTTGAATTCTCTTTCCTACTTTTCTCAGTTGGTCAAAAGAACATGGTTGAAAGAATTCTACCTCATTGTTGGCAGGTGTACACAACAAAGCTTCATTTTGTGATACAGAAGCCAAGAAGCAAATTTTTGTAATGCATAGTGCTTTCACAGTTAACTGCCTAGTGAAATTATAGCAACTTTCTTTGCATGCCAACCTTTAAAACATGTTGATTTCTTTAATAAGGGTAATTATTGTAATCCATTGCACTTAGATAGAATTATACATCTTGGGAAATGACACATGAAGCACCTCAAAGGCACATTAGACTGTGGAAATGGGAACTTTCTCCTCAGAGTAAGTTTAATAAGAAAACAGAATATTTCTGTTTTCAGTGCTATGACATAAGACCTTTCCTAAATGTTAATATCACTTATTAAGCAATGCCATAATTATTATTTCCTATAAGTAAATATGACAGGAACCCACTGATTTTCTGGATATCATTAGTGAAAAATGGATCACTGGAATAGGTTGTTCTGCAAGCAGTAAAAAATATTGGTTCCCCTATCAGTCTGCTGTGCAAATGAGCTCCCATGTGAAATAACAGAGATTCAGTTATTCAGATTTATACTACAGTTTTCCCCGAAGGGGGCATTCATAAGATCTCTCTCCAGGGATCTGTTTTCAAAACAGTTTTAGAAACTAAATAGCTCTAGTTTTCTATTCCTGTGCCAAATTTGAACTGGTTTTAAAAAATATTGAAAAGAGAGAGACTGGACAGAAAACACAGTCACGTTAATCACATTTCCTTGAGAAAATTTGGGTTAAAATGGCATTACTGAATATGGGAATCTAATTTTCTGATTCCTAGAATAATTTTGCATAAGATAAAGTTGAAGATACTAGCGCTTCCCAACACTGTTCTTCCTAGATCTCTCTAGTATTTCTTATATGCAAGAGAGTGTTGAAACTGAGAACTAGTTTCTGTGGCATCTTTCTGTAAAACAATCCCTAAAGGTGTTTGAAAGAAAATACACTATGTGATGTTGTCAGCTGACAAGTAAGCTATCATAGTGCTAAAAAAAGGTCCAGAAAAACAGATCCACTTTTTTTTTTTTTCTTCCCGGCCTTCCTCTTTACCTGCATCTTATCCCACTCTGCTCAGTTTTAAATGTACCAAATGTGAGTCAGTGTGTGCTAACACATAACAACAAAAAGTTAAAGAAGGATAAGAAACAAATTTTCAGATTATCCCTGTGTTCCAGTCTTCTATTATTGTCTGTCCAGACAAGGCCACTACAGTGCTCTTTCAGCTTTGTTTTGTGCCTCTCTATCTCTTGATGCAAACTCTCATTCATATTTTCCCTTATAACTTCCTTCAGAAGCACACCCAGTATTTTTTTGACTTAATGGCAGAGGGCCACTTCTATAAAATAGCTCTTATGTTTTCCTCTGTGTTGTGGCTTAACTCCAAGCATTTTGTGCCTTCATGCACATGCAGCTGTCAACTAAAGAGCAAAGCACTTTATGGGTACCTCTCGAATATCTTAAATAGTTGCAGCATTGTTCCAAACCTGATGCCTCATCCCATTTCCCCTTGAGTGAGTGGGAAGAGATCCAGTGATCCCTTTGCTTTTGAAGGCACTGCATTAACTCCATAGATAAGTTTTGTGTGACACAACATGTATTACAAAAACTTCATAAAGAAACAATGCAACCCTTCTTTTTTGAAATAGATTCAGGTCATCATAGGTAAGGGGAAAAAAGTGTGGCTGTACCCACTAAAATTTACTCTAGAGCCCTTTGCTGAGCAGTAAAGCTCTAGGAATAGCCTTTGCATGTTTTTGAAAATCTGTTTAAAAAGCAGAAATATTATTTGTTAGTCTTCATATACCAGTGATTTAACACAAAAATAATTTCCCCTGGTTTTCAGAAGTATTGTACTGTTTTGTGGACTAAGACTGTACCTAGTGGGGACTTTTTAGTGAGATGTGCTGTACTGAACACAATAATAAAGGTCTAAGTTCTGTGCAACAGCTTCACCGAAATAGGAATATTCTCTATGTATTCTCAGGCCCACATGAGCTCCACTTTCCAGGTCTGGTTGTTTGTCTAGACACCGATCAGTTAGATATCAGGGCAAAATTGCTGTCATCCCTGCAGATTGTAATTTCTGTACAAATGAGAGGTCCCTTAGCTTGGACCACTGGGACATCAGGTCCCCCTGGGGCATGGCGTGAAATGCTGCAGCGGATTATTTAGACACAGACATATAGAGCATTTAGAAACAGTCTATAAATGAGTACAAAAGGTATATTAGAATTAAATTCCATTTATCAGTAATGATGATCTAAGTCACAGAGCAGCCAAGTGTTGTATGAAATATGTATATAATACATATATTTGTTGTTGAAGAGAGGGAGCAAAAAGCCTATGGCTGTTCATTACTGTGTAATTTCATCAAAATCATAGGATAACTGAACTAAACCAGATTACTGAAAACATCCTTGAAATGTCTGGATGTTTAGAAACCAGAGCTAGGCTTCAGACTCATATCCTTTCATTCCACTCGGTAATGAATCAAGTATCTGTTTCCCAGAGGAATATAGATTATTTTTGTGTATGTATGTGAAAAGAAGAGGGGCAGAACACTGATTACAGAACTTAAATTTCCCTAGCAAAAAATATATATATGGTATACTGAGGTATTAATTCTTTTATATGTTTTTGCTGGTAATGTATTTTAAGTCAATCAGTAAATAAGAGCTCATTATTTAAAACAAAGTTTTGATGAGTCAAGTATGTTTACAGGAGATCAAACAGGAACCTAGAATTAGAACTGCTCCTTTTTACCTCTCAAAACCCAAACCCTACCTGTGTGAATTAGCTGCTTTTACCCTCCAGTCTCCCAAAACCTTCCATCTGAAACCTTTCCTTTTCTGTCTTCCCTTTTTTACTCTTTGTCTGTGCTGTTTATCCATCCACTGGCTGACAGTGTCTTTACATCCAAAATGCAAAGCAGACAGATGGGCGTCTCAGGAAAGAACATGACTAAGAGCACCAGCATCGGAGGGGACATGTACACACTGGAGAAGAACGATGGCAGCCAGTCGGACACGGCAGTGGGCACTGTTGGAGGTGGTGGCAAAAAGAGACGCTCCAGCATTGGTGCAAAGATGGTCGCCATCGTCGGTCTCTCACGAAAAAGCCGTAGCACATCACAACTCAGCCAAACTGGTAGGAACTGGATTGTTTTCCCCTCTCAAATTGTCATTTACATGTACATCATGTGTACGTATTACGGTTTAATCATTTGGATATCCTGTTGAAGTTGCCTAATCAACAACATTCTACAGAATGAAGAAAATGGTCAAACAACTTTTTAATCTGGACATTTACTAAACTGTTGGTTTTTTTTTTAGCAAAGATCCTTTTCAGGTTGGACTGAGGCTTTTATTTTCTGCTTGCTGGAACCTGCTTAATGCACTAATTCCTTGCTTCTCAGGAGACAACATGAGCTGCTGTACTTCTGTTTGGGGGGGAATCCTTACAAAGAGTTTGTGAAGGCTTGCTGAAATATTGCAAAATTCCTTTGCTTTTGTTACAAATAGTGTATGCATATTTCAATACATGGGGGTTTTTTTTCGCATTTGAACATGCAAACTCTTTTTGAAGCAACATAATTTTCCTGAACAAAATGGTATGTTATATTTTATTACTTTAGTACAACAGTTTAATTGCTTTTTAATTAATTTCTTTTCAGCCTACAAGTGTATTCACCATCAGTATAAATTTTACTCATTTCTGTTATCTCAGTTAAAATTTGGTACTGAAAAATTCTACCTAGGAAGAATGGAGAGTTTTTCTGCTTTGATGCCTAAAGCATTTAAAATCTTATGCATTGTTTTCTATTCCTCCTATTTCAGGGAAAATCCATATAATGCACTCTGAAAAGCTCTCATTGTCAATTATGGAAGCTGTATAGGACAAGTGTATTTTACATGGAAAAAGATTACTTGTATTTAAATGACGTATATATAGAAAAAGTGTTTTAGTAATTTATACAGTGATGCACATATATATTTATATATTTCAAGGTATAAACATAAGATATATTGTATGTTCAGTATTTAAGCAAAACTTGTAACATTGCCATATGGTTCAACATAAGTTTATAGTGTTCAGCCATGTGTGGTCCCGTCTGAAGGTCTCCATTGTGCTAACCACCATTCAAACATTGATGAGAGATTTTTCAGTTCTCTGGAAACTTTTTCAGTTTATATTGTGAAACCAAAGTGATAAGAGTTTTAATGCAGAAGTAAATTGAGCAAAACAATGATCTGCAATGCTAGAAATTGTGGTAAATTTTGTGAGTAAACATTTGTAGGAAGGGGATATAAAGTATTTGGAAAGAGTGCAAGTAAAAAGAGAGGAAAGGAAGGGTAAGCAAGGGGGGTAAGAGTGCAGAAGGAGGAGCACAGAAAGACAGCAGGGAGCTTGAGTGTGTGCCTTACTGAATGCAATATGAGACAAGAGAAAATGAAGAAGAGAAGAATGTATATAGCGAAAGCTCTGAATATCATGCAGACACTGATGACTGTCAGTAGGCAAGTTTTTGTAGCAGCCTCATGTTTTACCAGCTCACTTGCAGGTTATGGAAATGGCAGTTTCGTATAGATTTCTATTTTCTTTGAGTTCAAATGAATGCGAGGCAAAAGATGAAGTCATCTTCATACAGATCTGGGAAGTGTCTGGTAGGGCAAGAATAAAACTTAGCCACTTGCTCATCTAGGAATCTAAATTTTACTCATGTGATAGTACACAGGTATGTAACTGTATTGATGTATTTGGATATCAAGTCAAATACAATGTTCTACATTACTAGTTCTGATCTAATCTGGTCTCTCTTACTGTAAGAGATATTAAATGAAGGATGTCAGCTCTTTGTATGCTGTTCAAATATGTCTCAGCACTAGTGAGAATCTGTATTGTGTGGCTTGCCTAGGTTTGACTTAAATACCATGCTCTCTTAGTTATTTGGGACTTATAATTTAAAGTTTTTCTCTCTTCTATATCCAATCAGTTTCCCAACAACTGATTAGATGCTCAAGTCAGGGACAAATGTGAAATGTAACTCTTTCAAAAGTACTCAAGATCTTCTGACCCATTGATGGTGAATGGGGTGTTCTGAAAAACTCTTGAGTAAGCACATCTTGAGAAGCTGTATTTCAGTGCTGTTAGAGGTGCAGCAGAAACCAGGGAGGCCTGCATGGCTTTGGTTGGCAGCCCTTCGCCCTTCTCCCTCAGCTGCTAGCTGGGAGAGGTCTGTGCTCAGTGCCAGCCTGTGCCTGGCCTGGATGAGAGCAGCCGGTGCACCTCCTGCTGCTGCCTTCTGAAAATGCCCCTCGTGTATGGGTTGGATAGGGCTTGTTTTGTGCTGCTGTTACCACACGCCAGCTCCTGCCGCAGTATTTGACAGCACTCCTGAGGGGGCTTGTCTGGTGACCACGTGTGGCTGCACCTAACAAGACAGGCATGTACATCATTTAAATAGTTGGGTCATGTGAGCATGTGGTGAGCAAGCCTGTGGCCCCATGTCAGCCCCTGGATGAAGTATGTGTACGGTGCTGTGTCTCCAGTGATACAAGGTGATGGGTGGGTGAGGGTGAGGTCACATCACGAAGAAATGTCTTGCATGTCTTAAGCATCCATCAGCACATCTTAAAGAAAATATTAGACACCATTATTGTATATGAATGCCATAGATTTAAAACTTGCAGTTAATGTATTTAATGAATTTATAAATTTCCCTGATTTATCTCATCATGTTCCTGTTTTCAGATGGTAAGTGCCTGCACAAGGAATCATGTATTGGTGCAAGCATTGATACAAGGGCTGGGATCAGAACACTAATGTGCTGTAGACATGTACAGTTTTCTGGAACTGAGAGGCAGGGGATACTCAGGTGGTGAGGCACTGGTACGACATAGAAACTGATCAGCATATAAAGGGTTCTTAGGTAGTTTCTGAAGAAATTATGTCATTCAATTGATCAGCTAAGTATCTCGTTACATATCAGGCTTGAAAAAGCATGCCGATATCATGAGATAACAATACTACATCTACAGGAAGTTGTGATCATATTTATAGCAATTAGGCTTTTCTGAACTGTGTGCTCATATGGAAGTCAGTGAAGAAATGCCTATCAGTATCTCTGGAACTTTTTTCAAGTGTTTTGTAAAGCATAATTGTATTTCAGTGGTTTTCTTCATTCATATTTTATAACTAAATCTATGCCAGAAGTTTTTTTGAAAGTAGGTCATCATAACTGCTTTCGGACCTGTGTATCAGGCTTACAATAAATGCCTTAAAACTTCCTTTTTTACTGTATTTTCAAATTAATTTTATGTTATTTTTTGTTATTTGTCATAGTATTAAGAAATTGATACTCACAACAAAGTATTTTTTATTCTGGTCTGTAATTCTTTTAGTGTATTCAGGTATGAACAGTTGTTTGCGTTTTTGTGGGTAGAATCATAGAATCACAGAATCACAGAATGATTTGGGTTGGAAGGAACCTTTAGAGGTCATCTAGTCCAACCCCCTGCAGTGAGCAGGGACATCTTCAGCTACACCAGGTTGCTCAGAGCCCCGTCCAACCTGACCTTNAACCTGGGGTAAAGGATATTTTGATTTGTTGTTATAGATGGCAGTAAAAGGAGTAGGAGGAGTAGTAGTAGTAGTAGTAATAAATAATAATAATAATAATAAAGTATTACCTAACAATTGTATTTTTATTTCATTCAGCTATGGCTAGTGTATATTCTGTGTTGGAACACCTCCAGAGAGAGAACTGAATACATCTGAAATATGACAAAAAACTGAATAATCGATGCTCTGTTGCCTCAGACATACACAGTCTTAAATGCCTAGAAAATTGTTAATCCAGTAACTTTGCTGACCAAGCCCATCAAGGGTAACTTGAGAGAGTAAAATAATAATTCAAAAAGTTGAAAAGATCTGACCTTATTAACAAAGGCACTAGGAACTGATCTTTTCAGATTATCATAGCAAGATAATCTAAGTGTGTTCTCATATCTAGTACATGAAAAAACCTTAAATGGTGGTCTGTGGATCACTATTGATACGAGGAAAGAAAGAACAGAAAAAATGCCAGTGTTAAGACCATGGAAATACAGAGAACATGAATAAAAATAGGTGAGACTCATTCTCTTGTTTCCATCTGGGCTTAAAGGAGAGTGGTAATTTATTTTTTAAAGGTTCATACTCCTTTTGTATCACTGCTGTGATATTTCTTTCCTATTATTTGATTTAATGAAAATTTTAAGTGTGAGAATATACAGGATCAGTATTTTGTGAACTGATTTGATTTATTTAGAAGCAATTTAAAAGAAAAAAAGAGCCTGGAAATTTCTGCAATTTCTTTAACCTTGGAATCAAGTTAATGGTTGGATAACACAAAAGTAATTCTACTTAAGGTAACATTTAATTAAGATAAGACTTTAGTAAAAGACAAGATAGTATAGAGTAGAGTGCCAAGGTAAGTCAGAATTGATTTTAGTTCTGGTTCCTGTTCCTTTCAGTGCTACAAAAAATAGCTAACGGAATACTCCCTACACTTGAGTCAAGCAATCATTCCTAGAAGCTAGGTGGGTTAGAAAGAGTTTATGTTGTAACCCTCAGATCCTGATTCCACAGGCATTCTTCCTAGTGGAAAAGCTGGCTTTCTTTACAGAGGAAAATGAAATACAAAATGCAAATCCCAAGCAGCATCTTAACAGTGTTTGCTTAGCTATTCAAATCTGGCATGCAATTCTTTTCCTGCTAGACAGTCCTGAGGGAACTGATGGTCAGGATTCCATACAGGTGCAGACCTGTAACTCTCAGATATATTTATTTAATTAGTGAAGTCTTTGCCCTCTTCTGATTACATGACCTTAGATCTCCCTTTCAACTTACATGCACTGTCTCTGGCAGGTAGATACCTGGGTGTCTTGACTTCCCTTACTTAGCTGACATTTCTCCTTGAGCTGGGAAAATATTTTGCCTTTTCTTTAGTTAGCCAAGACCTATTGTGTTTGTAGGCTGTTTATATCCAAAAGCCTAGGCAGTTTAATTTATGTTTTCAAGACTGGTTTTGTAATCTGGACCACACATATTAAAACATTTCCTGTGTGTATGTTCAGTCATGTACAGACTCCAGCGTACTCTCAGAGACTAGTCCCATGATGTCTTCGGGCATATGATCACAATAGATGGCATCTATTAAAATAGATGACAAAAAACATGTAACAGCATGACCTGAGAGTGACTAGTGCAGCAATGCCTGCAGAGAGGGGTAACCATGTGTTTGAATAGAAATGAACTTTTTTTGTGTGTCTCTGTAGAGCATTACTCAAAGGTACAGTGCTCTGGAAGGCCCTGCATACATGAACCTAGCAGATGACACTGGGGGTCAACTGACACTGCCTGAACTGCAGTTTCTCTGTGGTGACATGTTACTCTATGTAAGATAATAATTCTTTCCAGTAGGTGAATTCTCCCAAGATGATAGTTGTAGGAAAGCATTGGAAAACTATTGGAAAACTATGGAAGGTCAATCAAGACATAGACAAGTATTAAAACCTGTTAAAAACTCATTAGAACCAAAAAGATTTATTTTTTTTTTTAAATGACCAAGATAAAGGCTGTCCTTCCTTTAGCAGGAAGACAAACTTTGGCAAGATGTGGCATGATGTTGTAGAGCAGTAAAGTAGAGTTTTGGGTGTGTCATGGTGTTCTGAGCTCTCTTAATATCCTTCATTATATTGGCGGGGTTAAACTATGGCATTATATTCTTAAAATTATATTTCTCTGTTAGAAAGAAAAGCCAAAATCAGTTGATTTAGTGAAATAAAATGATGATTGCCCTTGAGAGAATTAAATAGCATTCGTCAAAAAGAGGCACAAATCTGCAGAGGTCCAAAGGGTAACCCTAGTGAAACAAGGTTAAAGTATTTTGAAATTTTTATATTTTATGGCTACATCTTTTCTTAGAAGGAATGTAAGAGAAGTAGGTCTCAGAGCAAAAAGCTTGTGTGGGGTTTTATTTTCTCTGTGTGTGTTTGTGTGTTAAAAGCCAAATTTTGGATTCTGTATGGTTTGTAGGGTGTTGAAACTATGGTCTAAAGTGCTGTATTTGTAAGTAGAATAGTCTCAGTTATGTCTGTCATGAACCAACCATGTAGCCTGTAGAGCAATTTCCTCAATTACTGGAATAATTGAAGGGGATCTGTTGGGAACATTGGTCTTGGTCTTGTATGGAATTTCACATTTCTCAGTTCAAAGTTTGGAGTTATATAAAAAACAGTCTTCTACCACACATACAGTACATATGTTTCCTGTTAAAAAGAAGATGGTTAATCACTTCCAACAGTGGTAACTAAAGGAGAAACTATACTGATTGCTTTTCATTGTCTAAAATGAGATAGACTAGGGTAAGCAAACAACTTATTTAACTAAAAGTGTATTTCTTTTCATAATATACATTTTTATTTTCTACCCCTAGAATTAATTTGTATGGCCAAAACAGCAACTGAAATTATCATTTACTACTTTTAATCTGGCCAGGTATTTTATTTTTTAAAAAATTACGAATATATTTCAGGTGGCTTGAAGCAAGCCATTTGTTTGGGGTTTTATTTCCTCTCCTATTCCAGAGACAGATTGCTAATGTTAGTAAATTGCTGTAATGTGTAGTATTACACTTGTATCAGTATTCTTGATGTGTAATCTGATTTAGTTTCAAAATAAACCCATATTACTTTGATAGAAATATAGGATTAGCAGTTGACAAGAGATTAAGGCCAATTTGTCCTACTGATTAGTTGAGAATGTGACCTGAATCCTTTACTAAAGAGAAAGTACCATTACAATAAATACATTACCAAGAGCATTAATCAGCTTTTACTAAATAAAGTCTGGAGAGTATGCTAATAAATAAATAGACTCTAATTGCAAACTAAAAAGGCTGACTACACAGACTTTTAAATATATTTTACTAGGGTGATAGATTTTTATTTTTAAATTGTTTTCTTCCACATGTAGGAAAAGACTAGGAAAGAGGATAAGGCAGTATAAAATATATGCAACTCTCCTCAACGGATTTTCTGTAGAGGAAGTAGGTATACTTTTGAGTCCTCGTATTTTCATAAAGCTTCTGTGAGAGATGGATGCAGTAAAAAGAATACATAGCTGAGGTGTCAGAGCTGAACTCCAGGCAGTGCTAGCTATGATCTTACAGAAGTCTTCTGGAAGACACTTCTCATACTCAAGGTGTGGGAGACACCTTATGCCATATATAAGCAGAAATTCCAGGCAGATTAGAAGAAAATCCTGTAATGAGCCTAGGAAATAAGAGTAAAAGGTTTAATCTGGGGCAAAATATGCAGATCATGTACACCAACTGAGCAATACTGCCCAAGTCACAACTTACTCATTGAACTTCCTCTCTGTAATATGTAGCTACCCACTAGGTGAGCTATACGCCTGTGAGATTTCCAGCTGACTGTGGTAGAAGTAAAACTAAATCCCCTGGTTGTAGGCATTTATATGATTAAAACCTCTACTTATCTTTCCAAAAGCTATTTTCTGTGTTACCAACACTTTCCTTAAAAAGCAACTTACCTTATATTACCACTTCATCTCATTAATAAGGAAAAAAAAGGAAAAAGCTATAAGTGAGATCAGAACATTTAGCTTGACCTTCCACAAGATTTTTTTCTTTCCATAATTAGAGGTAAAAATAGAGAGAGAAATGTAGGGTGATCTTTCTTGGTAAGAATACTGCTAAGCTATCTTTTCTTATTCAGAGCAGATGAATTCTCATAAGATCCCTGCTAAAAAAAATATACATCTCATCAAAAAACTTGAAAGCTGTTTTATTTCTGTTTTCACAGTAAACAAGATTTGCTCTTTGTGTTGTTACGTAAGGAAAACCCATCACAGTCCTTCCTGAATTAATTCAATCTGGAAAGCATTTCTTTTTTAGGATATGTGAGAGCTATTCAACAGAATAATTTAGGCTTTCCTTAAGAAAGTTTCAGTTTGAAAACTCCTTTTGGGATTTTATAACCCCTTAGTTAGCATGTGATATAATATATGTGAATTTCTTGTTGGATAGTCTGTGAAGAAGGGCTCTGACTTCATCCTCCTGAAACCTGAGCATGAAAAGAACAACTTTATAGGGCAATTTCACACTTTTACTCTGGTAATTATTCACTTTTCAGTTTGCCTGAAATGTCTAGGATACTTACCTGTAGTTACAGTTCTGTGTATCTATGTAGTTTATACTTTAGGGAATAAAATTCAGTTTTATTTGTTTCCAGCTGAAATATTTTTTCTAGCATTGTCAATTTTTTACATAGCCACCTCAATGACTACTGTTTGTAATGCTCCAGAAGGGTAATACTTATCTACACATTGCTCTATGAACCACCTTCACTAAATAACAACGTGCTGCGAAGGGAGATTTACTTCAGATCTCCAAAGGCCAGCAGGAAGAGGGCTGGTGTACTTTGCTCTTGGACAGTTATGAGAAGCGTGGTTTTAGCACCAAAACCAAATAAATATGACATTTATATTTACAGATTCATTAGGGCTGCATCTTTAATTTAACATTTCATAATACTACAGGATTTCCTTCCTTGTACTTAAATGGAATGAAGTACTAAAGGTCCTTTAGCAAGTCATATCTCAATATTGAATTTATGTCTTTAACACTACCCATGCCATCAGAAATACTATTAATACCCTTTTGATAAATGAACATTTTTCCTAAGGATAGAAGGTAATTTATAAAATAATTACCTGAAAGTAAAAAAACATGCAAATAGCCCGAAAAGTAAAGGTGGTATTAAAGGCATGCTTTGTAGAGTAATGAGAACAGCTCTCGGGCCTCAGCTGGTATGCAACTTATGTGGATGTTGCAGTAATGTTGCAGGATGTTGAGTAATCTGTGCTCTTCACAGGATAAAATGGGGAGGTAAACGTTACAGCACTTCTGCTTGTAAACCCCGCACGAGATATACAGCTCAGGGGAAATCACACAGATATGGACAATACAGTTGTGTGGCC
>VZTV01121073.1:0-40100 GCA_013400875.1 Anhinga rufa
TTTTTTTTTTAAGCTGCACTAGGGATTTGCAGACAGCAGTGCTTAAACTTAAAAGGGCAAATAAATACAGGGACCCTTTGCTTGCTGGCTCTGTGCACCAGCTTGTGGCAGAAATACCAGAACAGATGATCAGAGGCTTTTTTTTTCCTTTTTCTTTCAAGCAGAGCTCCTGACCTGTGCTCTGGGGGGTGAAATGATTCACTCAGTTTTTTTTTCCAAAGTCTTGGGGTCTCAGCAGTGGTTTTCAAAGTATATTTTAGAAGTTGAGTCATCTTACATGCCTTCCTTTGTTTCTCTGAGTTTCGTCACAATAATTATGTCTTTTTTTTCCTATTGACTATTAAAAACTTTATAGGAGTGTTTCTTTCAAACTCCCACTTGCATCTGAAAAATAGTGTATTAAAGTCATATAAATTACAAACTGGAGAAGGAAATCCTGCCCCTGGGTCAGATGTGGCAGCTGGTATCATGCTGTGAGGTGCTACGTATAATACAGACATGGAACTAACCGATCAAATGATAGCTCACCAAGCATTTATGCTGAAACGCAGCGGTCGCTGATCCCCAGCTCTCCATGGCAGTGTGAGATGGCATATGCTGCCTGCCCAAGCACCTATGGCTCACGTGTACAATGCCAGTGTTCTAGCATGGAAAGGCTAATGAAAGCCTGGCTGCTCACCACCCAAAGGCACTATTACTGTTATACACAAATTACACATTGGCTTAATTCTGTTTTGATTTACACCAGTTCTGCACAGCTGACCCTGGGTGGTTATTCCCAATTTACAGTGGTGCAATATGAGATCACAAAATGCCTAATCCAAGCCAGTGTGAATTTTCAGATTTCCATTATCTGATATATGTATCTCCACTGCGTCTTAAACTAAAATATTAATTGCCAGGTTTTCCCCACTGGCTGCAACTTGACTTGGATCTAGGAAGTGAGGATATTCCTCTGGTAAACCCTGGCTCTGGACAGGGCCCTACAGCCATGTTTCATCTGTGATGGAGAAATGCCCACCAAGGGACACAGCAGTAATGAAAACACTGCAGAGCTGTGCTCGGGCAGCTGGCTGGCCTCACCTCGCACAGCTGCTGCTTACAGATGCTTGGAGAAAGAAAGAAACCCACAGATGCAGCAGACCTGCCTCTGGGATGGGCACGTCTGAATTTCAGAAACCAGCCTGATGAGCTGGGATAGAGCGCACTGAACACAAACCGCATTCTTGTTAGAGGAAAGAGCAGATTTCAAAGAAACATAGGGTTGGATGCATACTAATTCAGACTACTGTGGAGGATCACCAGGCCTAGTATCTGTCTTCCAGTAGCAGTCAGTATCTGAACTTCAAAGGGAAAACAAGATGCTTTTTGTTATGTACTTAGTCTGTGGCTTTGAGGGAAAATGCCTCCTTAGCCCCAGATAGAGTGGGAGGTTTTATTGCCTTTATTATACTATCACTGGCCACAAATGCTGGCTTTCTTTTCATACCTGAAGCATCAATGGCATGTGTGCCATTTTCCACATCTCTCTCCTCCAGAACTTAGGACCTAAATCAGGCAAAACCCAAAGAGCTCTATAGGAGCATGAGAAAACAGTGTGCAAGGAGGAAGAAAATGCTAGAGGTGGTCAAAATGGTACCCAGCCATTTCAGCCCTATTTTATCATCTGGGGCTGCATCAACTCAATCTCTTTCTCTGGAGATGTTTAGAGCAATTACATTTGCTCTATTTATTCTCCCTCAGAGGCTTAGAGATGAGTCAACAGAAAAAACTTTTAGGATGAAGAAACTGAAACTTGAAATAGGCAATATCCCTGGACAATTTGTTCGCAATCAGAACAGCATTCTCTTTCCTTACTGCTCTCAATCTCTAATTAAAAAAAAAAAAAAAAAGAAAAAAAGAAAAAAAAAACACAATACGGTAACAGTCACATCTGTAAATACAGTCCCTTTCATTCTTGCTTGCAAGCCCAAGGAGCTATTTCAAGACAATACAGAGATGCTTGTTTTCTCGAGTTCATTTCTGGTGAGAAAACTTCCTCAGCTCTTGTCAGAAATTCCCAAGTGAGAGTAGAAGCTCTCTGAAAGCCTTGAACCATCTCAGTCATGCACAGCACATGCATTAAAAGGAAAGAATAACTCCACACACCTCTTTGAAGGACTTCTTTACCTCCACTAATGGATGCCAGTGCGCGATGGGCTTGCGTGGGTATGCCAGCATCTCATTCCAGTGGTCTCTGCCCAGTCCTTCAGCATTGACCCCCACACGGCAAACCCCAATAATCTCGTTGTGACCCACTCTGAAGGACAATACAAAAGCAACGTTATTGTCTCTCGCACAGACTGCCCATACACTGTCTAACTGAGACTTCTGACCCCATGTTATCAGAGTGCCACAAGACACGGTGCTAGTGAACATGGGCTGTCGTATCTGCACAACAGTCAGATCTGTCTGCCGCTGTCAGTGCGTGCAGCCCCCAGCACAGTGAAGCATTACCATCACCAGAAATAATTATAACAACTTTAAAATTATTTCAACCGTAGATCAGTCCAGATACAGAATCTGGAAGGATGTGTGGTGTAGTGGCGTACAGCAAGAAAAAGTACCAGTTCAGTAATAGATAATTCATATACCAATTGCTGCTCAGAGTGAGACCATTTGCCTTCTAAAGCGGGATGACAGTTTGCAGGACAAGCAAATCGTGAAGGGGAACACTGAACTCACTCAAGAAAACACCATAAAGCAAAAGACCAGCTTTACCATACTTACTGTTCTAGCAGGTATTTTTCCATAATCATAAATAACAATGACACTTTAACAATAAATTACTAGAGACAGATTAATGCCACAAAGCTGTGCAATCAAGGCTGTGATACTAAGGAAAATGGCTATTGAGCAGGAAAACCTGCACCCAACAGGATGTTTTCCCCTCCGGCTGTCCAGAGCCTCCCACCTACCGATCGTAATCCATGACGGAGATAAGCAGACTGACTTGATCCATGTTCTCTGGGGGAATGTCAAAGATTATTGCTTCATTGTAAGTGGGATTAAGTGTGTTTTTCTTTATGGTGGTTTTCTTCTTTTTCAGTCTTCGCCCGTCACAGAGCAAAGACACTTTGACATATGGATCTGGAGAGGAAGAAATAGGAAAAAGCTTTCTGTTTATGGAGGTTTATTTTGTTACTGCCACAATATAGAAACAACATTATCAAAGGATGGACTGTAATTTACCATGAGTCAAAGGCACTCCTCGAATGTACTTTTAGAAAAAGGGATGTCTGTGTACCCATCAAACCCACCATTTCTCGTACTGGTGTGAATGCTGACATGAGGTTCAGGCACTGGAGAACCAGCACTGCAGTCTTT
The DNA here is from genome assembly GCA_013400875.1 of Anhinga rufa. NCBI lineage: Eukaryota > Metazoa > Chordata > Aves > Suliformes > Anhingidae > Anhinga > Anhinga rufa. The sequence goes on from VZTV01121073.1 coordinate 3,367, forward strand.
TTGGAAGGAAAAGTCATCCGTTTCCATCAGGTTTTCTGTGATAAGGGTTTGCAAGTGTAAGAAGGCCCTTGACAAACCAAGAGCCCATATTCATTAGAAGATGATAACAGGCACTAGGCACTCAGGCATCCTAGCTTGCGTTAATTGCATGGCCACAGACAGCAAACCCAGTGCTTTCTCTGAAGGAAAACCATCACTTTTTCAAAATTTGCCTAAGACAGCAAAATGTAATGCAGCATTTTGATGATCCAAACAGGCAGAGGGGGTTATTTTACAGGGATCCTTTCCTGCACTGCTACCAAAAACTATCCAACTGCTAGCATTACATAGCAGAGTTACAGTGAGTAGGGGAATTTTAAAACCCATTTTCCCAATGTCAGAAAGCAGCAGAAAGAAAAGGTATCACAGCAGCTCTGCTTCACCTGCTGATCTTTTAGAACACCATTTCTACTGGCTGATCATGGCAGAATGTCCCCAAGTTACAAACAGCTCCTGTTTGCTGTAACGGCTGCTCAGGCAATTTCAACGATTTTCAAGTAACAGTAAATGTGCAATATATTATTATAGAAATGCTGAGCTGGCTTCATCTGAAGTCTCAATTCTCAGACATTTCATATGGCATCAAGCTCCAGCTGAGTAGAAACGTTTTCTGCAAAGACCTTTTACTGTATTGTTACTGCCTTTTATACAAGTCATCAATGAATTCCAAATACTATGATGCTGAGCTCTGGAAAAGAAACTGCTTTTTATGTTGAAATCCAGAATTTATGCATGCTGAATTTGCAAGCCAGCTCTTTGAACTGTGAATGCATACAGTCTTCAGGTGACTTAGATCCTAATATTTGAGTACTGGCCACTGTACAGAGGAACACACACTCACCTGGGATTTACCCAGGTGGCCCGTTATCTTTTTCTAATCTTGGGGTGAAATGATTGATTCTGGCTGTAGGCGGTTATCTGATGGAAAAGTCCCTACTCACATAAAACTGCTAGGGACAGTATCTGCAACAGATCTGAAGCACCCAACCCAAGAGAAGCATCGGAGCTTTGACAATGCAAACCCTCCCGTGGAGATGGGAAACTGATGGCAGTCTCCTTGAATAGTATATTCAGGTATATAATCACCCTCCCTGGATTTATGCCGTTGCAAATGGGTTTAAAAGATAATTCTACTTCTAAAATTTTGCACATACTTAAAACATGGACCAAGTTTTGTCAGGTGTTTCAGTTACGACAGAGCCTTGGCATCGAGACATATGCCCACTCCCTGAAGGAGGCAGAAGACATGTGGATGCAGTGGGGTCCTTCTCAGCCATCGAGCACCTACCTGAGTAACCAGTGATATCCATAGCTTTGAGATTCCTGCATTTAATGACTGTTAAGGTGAGGCGACCTGCAGTTGGCAAATAACAAAGGGAAAACATGATCTCTCCCAGGTCCACGCTTTCCTTTAATAAAAGAGAGAACACATTATATAGGAAACGTGCAAGAACCAGCTAGGCTGCCTCCACCCTCCACCACAATGCTTCGTGTGGGATTCATGCAGCACTCGCACTGAAACAGGGTTTTCTCTACTCTGTCATTTTCAAGTGAATGACACTTTACTATATGGTGGTGCTGCAGAATTTATTTTCCAGTGTTTCCCAACATTATTCGGCTAAAAATGAATATAGGGAACAGGAAAAAAAAACGTGTGTCCAAATGTTACAGCTTCAAATCATAGTTAAGGATAATCTTCCACTGCCACAGTATGTGCTTCATATTGCAACATTACAGCTAATGCACTCCTCTTTTTCTGCTCCATTGCTTATGCAGAAGTGAAGTGATATCTAACACCAAATGAAGGCCATTAAGGGAATTATATTAGTATCAAGTTCTGCTTGAATGTACAGTATGTATCTTCTAGTGCCAAGTGCATGACACTAACATCTATTTCTTCAAATGGAGAAATACCAGACACAGAGCAAGATCACGGAAAGGCGAGAAGTTAACATGCAGCGGTGCCATAATTCTCTGGTTGTGCACCACAACACATGCAGTGAGTGACTTTCTAGCACATCTGCTGCCTTTGGTTCAGTAATAGAGGTTTACAGACTTTGTTGGTGCCTAACATTTTGGCAGAGAATACAGACAGCTCTCACCCAGTGATTTTCTCTGAAGCTGAGCGTGAATTGCTAGGTAGTTACAGACCAGGGGGTCATAGCTTTAACACAGAAGAGAACCATGAGAGGCTCCATTTAGTAGCAATTGAGCTTTTAGGTTGTGACATGCTTTCTATCATTTGGACCACCAACCCCGTTGAGATGCCTTCAAAGTGCTAACAAACACAGTATGAGGCATGTAATAATGTACATAAATAGTGAATTAACCAGCAGATGGCACTCAGAAACATTTGGTAGTTTCTGGATTACATAGAGGCAAATACAATTTATTCTTTTAGTGCCCCCTAGAACAACTTTTACACGTAGCTCTTAGCACCTCTTCTACACCCAGCCTTATCTACTACACCTCCTAAAAGCCCATTCCATCATTGCCTTGCTCATGGGAATTCAGGAAAAAAAAATAAACAAACCAGAAGTACTATTTAAACTAGAAAGCATTATCCTCTGAAGTCAGCAGAAAGCTTTCCAAATACCTTCCAAAAATGGATTTTAAAAAAATATATCTTATTTTGTACATACAGATCCCACATCTGTAGAGCAAACAACCCATTTATTTTTGGAAACAGAGTATTTGATTCATTTCAATGTGATATAATGATCTCCTGAAAAGAAATTGTAGCCGTTAGTAGTAGAGTGATGGAACTAAAAAGACAAGTAAATGCATTAGGCACTTAAAGCTTTGCTAAGTGTTAGGAGAATAGATCTTGTTGATGGATGAGATTTTTGCCAAATTATATCTTTCTTGTTCTCTGGTAAGGCAACGATTAGATATTTATCCCACTTAGATGTGCAGAATACTAATGAATCACAGAATCTCAGAATGGTAGGAGTTGGAAGGGCCCTCCGGAGCTCTCCTCATCCAGCCCCCTGCGTGAGCAGCACACCCAGAGCAGGGGCACAGGACCGCGTCCAGGCGGGGTGGGAATGGCTCCAGGGAAGGAGACTCCACAGCCTCTCTGGGCAGCCTGGGCCGCTGCTCTGGCACCCGCACAGCAAAGGGGTTTTGCCTCAGNTCCACATGCGGTCTCAATGTTATAAAAATGTTATATAAGTCTTGTTTCTTGAGAAGACTTCACTTGACTAGCAAATAAATTGAAAATCTTCTTAAGCATAGAGTGTACAAAAGAAACAGTGGCAGCCAAATGTTTTCTGGGCAGAGCAATGTATGACTAGACTTGTAAGTATCTAAATAAACATCTCAGAAGGTGCTATTGGTGATAAATAAGAGTTTAATACTCTCACCCACTCAGAGTTCCCACTCTGATCTCTTGCTCACCTTAATAAACCAATGGCATCCTAAACAGCTTTCCTTCCAAGGCAACAAAATGATCTTGAGTCACAGCCTCATTGTCAGTGACCAGTAATGAATCAGGTGAAAACATTTACTGAGTTATTATTCCTCTACCTTTAGTACCTTTGATGTGTCTACTGGGAGCTAAATTTCCTGCCTCACAAAATATTACTAAAGGTACCAGAATAATTTTCATCACATAACAAAAGAGCTTTTAGAGCCCTGCAGCCTCTAACTCTTGACTGCATTGCAGCTAAGCACCTTGAATAGCAGGTGCCCCCAAGTTGGGCTGCTGTCTTGGAGGCAGAGCAGCAATGAACACCACCACTGAGTGCTCCAAAATGTTTGGCAGGTTTACCTCTGGTGTCACCTGTACCCTGAGAGCTGAGCTGAGCCAGGGTTCTTGCTGCCTGACCCCAATGCGCCCAATTTTCAGAGGACAGGGAGCTCAGAATTTACAGAGCCTGATTGATTTACAACGTCTTAAAATGACCACTCAAAAATCATGTGCCTGAAATTACAATTTTCTTTTTACAATATAGCACTTCTTGTTACCTTTAGAGGGATTCTTCCTCTTTTAAGATTAATTGCTTTACATAACAAAGAGCCTGAATAAATAACTGCACCAAGGAGGCACTTTGTAAGGAGTGTCTGGAACCTGCTGCAAATGCTGCCACTGCATCAGAACTAAGCTTGAGGACTGGGGTTGCACCTTTTCACTTAAGTGTCTCCAGCTCCAATCAGACCCTGCATCTACCAGTCTTAGCCATAAACTTTACTGACAATAGAAAATAATTTAAAATAAATATCCTAAAATTATGACTAGAAATGGTTGGTCTATTCCCAAAGAAATGATCTCCTGAATCTCACTGTGCACCAGCTGCACTGGATGCTATGTCCACCACACAGTGCAACAGCAATTGGCATTCAGACGACACACTGGGATGGATCTATTCTTTCTTACATTCTTTGGTCTGTGTTGGTTTGGGAGGGACGAGAGCAGGAAGCCTTGGACATAAATGTCAGAAGAGAGCAGCCCTATATGAGCTCATGAGAGCACCCCGTGGGCATCATCTCATCTTCTATTCCTCTCCTTGCACTGAGAGGACCTGTTCAGGCTATAAAATTAACATAAATCGTTCTTTGACCTCATTGTATTAGGTCAAGAGATTTTTCTTTGCAACCATAAATACAGGAGAGTAAAACGTGCCCTGTGGGTACATTATTTTCTTGCATATTATAGACATTGGGACATTTCCAAAATTCCTATCAGTACCTCTTAGGAAATAATGAAAGCTCTGAATCAATATCCTTTGCAGACTTGAAACCAAAAATGTTTCACTGATTCACAAGCTGTACAATCATTAATTAAATAGTTGAGTGCTAGCTATTTGAATAGCTTAAATCATTGCTTAAGTACGTTCCTATCTTCTTACCCACAGGATTGATCTAATGTATTATTAGTCACCCAGAGCTTTCCTTGGGTATTATGAAAACTGTATTTACCCTTCCCATTTTTGATTAAACAGAAATGTCCTTGGGTGTGTTACAACCGGCTGAGATGTACCAATATTGGCCCATTCCCAAAGAATGGCACAGAGTACCAGGGGACAGAGCCAAATGCGGCACTTGATGTTTCTGTGGGAGCTCTGCAAGCTACACAACATGTCTTGGGCATGATGTTGGCTCTTCTCTTCTCACACCTTCTTTGGAGGCTTCTCCCTCAAGAACACTTCTATTGGTGTCTCTCCACCTGTTTTGGGGTGGTGGGAGGTTTCCATTAAATTAGAATCATAGAATCATAGAATGTCCTGAGTGGGAAGGGACCCACAAAGATCATCGAGTCCCACTCCGGTCCCTGCACAGGACAACCCCAAATTCACACCATATCTCTGAGGGCATTGCCCAAGTGCTTCTTGAATATTGTCAGGCTGGGTGCCGTGACTGCCTCCCTGGGGAGCCTGTGCCAGCGCTCCACACCCTCTGGGTGAAGAACCTTTTCCTAATACCCAACCTAACCCTCCCCTGGCACATCTTCCTGCCATTCCCTTGGGTCCTGGCGTTGGTCACCAGAGAGAAGAGATGAGTGCCTGCCCCTCCTCCTCCTCCTCCTCCCCTGGTGAGGAAGCTGCAGCCCGCCATGAGCTCTGCCCTCAGCCTCCTCTTCTCCAGGCTGAACAAACCAAGGGGCTTCAGCCGCTCCTCGTACGGCTTCCCCTCTAAACCCTTCCCCAGCTCTGTGGCCCGTCTCTGGACACTCTCCAGCAGCTTTATATCCCTCATGTCCCATGGCGCCCAACACTGCACCCAGCACTCGAGGCGAGGCCGCCCCAGCGCGGAGCAGAGCAGGACCATCCTCTCCCTCGCCCGGCTGCGATGCAGCGCTCGATGCACCCCAGGGCACGGCTGGCCCTCTGGGCTGCCAGGGCACGCTGTGGGCTCGTGGTCAGCTTGCTGTCGGCCAGCACCCCCAGGTCCCTCTCTGCAGAGCTGCTCTCCAGCCTCTTGGTCTCCAGTCTGTCTGTACAGCCAGGGCTGCCGTGCCCCAGGTGCCAAATACGGCATTTGCTTATTAGTATGTTAGTAAACTTTGTCAGCTAAGAAAACTCCCACTATTTCTGTGAGCTGCAGAACCATCCCAGCAAAACACAGAAAATACATAGGTTAAAAACTCCATAACCTTCTCCTGCAGCTACATGTTTTATGTGGTTTTCCTCTAGTGAGACAAAGTGTTAACCCTTCCCAGTTTTACTCCTGCCCACAGGTCTTTTGCCTCCAAACTCTTCAGGCTTACAACACTCTTTGTGTGCTGGTTATATAGCAAGGAAAAGGAAACTCCCTGCCACCACACAAGTGACTTCACCCCAGGATTCAGCACCATGGCACCTCACAGCCAGCCTGGCAGAGCTGACAGCAAGCTGAGTCTGCAGAAGCAGAGCTGATGCGAACAGGTAGATGCCTCCAAGAGGCATCTGCACAAGTGATGGACGTTGTTCCTCTCCTAGCCACCCTTTGCCAAGCAAATGGATGTGCCTGGTGCCTGTTTGCCTCTTTGCCAGCATTTTTCCTTTCATTACCGTCCATTAATCATAACAGGCACGGCTATTTGCGGATTGAAAGCCAAGAGCTGTAAACACCCTGCTAACTAATACCATTGACTTTCCTTGTGGCTGATCCTGTGCCTCCCTCCCACCTTGCTTGCAGGGAAGATGCTCAAAAGGCAACACATCCGCAGCTCATAGCATGCTCCCAGCAATGCCCTGGGGTACCTGGCAGGTGTCACATATATCTTGGCATCCTTAGACAGGCATGGCAAAACCTGTACTGCCACAGAAGCATGATGGTCACCCTCTGTGCCCTACCAGGGCAGTTGCTAGCCCAAGAGCTACCTACCAGGGCCAACATGCTGCACACACACCTTACTCCCTGCAGTGCCTGGGTGCTGAGCTCCCACACCAAGTCCCAGCTGCAGCACCATAGCACATGATACAGTGCTGCACATGCGTGTCAGACCTCACAGCTCTCTTAGAAAGTTATGAACACAAAACAATGAAAGAACAAGCACTAACTGTAGTGTCCAAGGGGTACAACTGGTAAGGAACATGGTACTGAGTAAACAGCTGTAGAGAGTTGCAAAGCATATGTCTTTTGATACTGCTGACCACAATGCAATACATATTCATATTTGAAAGTTCATTCCCCAATACAGGAAGCGGGACAGCAAAGCTATGAGGTGAGCTACAAAGGAAGTTGCAAGACAGATTTTTGCAAGTCATGGGGTTATGCCAGTCACTAGGAAAGATCTGACAGGGCCCGTGCTTTCAGCCACAGGGGTGAGGACATCTCGTATTCCAGTTTCAGAAATAACAGCATGGAATGACAAAGATGATGACTGACTTGGTGTCCAGCTGCAAAGCAATTCAATCATTTGTTTGCCCTCAGAAACAGCCATGTCCTCCTGAGAGGATGGTGGAGGAGCGGACAGCTATTATGTAGAGATTAATGTCATTGCTTCTGCCCTCAGCGACCAATGTGAGAAGGTGGCTTTTCCTGCCAGCTCCCTGCAACACTGAAAGTGGCTGGGATATTTCCTTCTCTGATGCTTAGTTTCACTTTCAGAGGGAATTCAAAAGAACTACTAAAAGACCCACATCAAGCTCTGGAAGAGTTGCCAGCAATACATCAGACAACGCTCTCAGTACAGTAAAGCCCAGTACTTCCAACGGGTTGGCAGTGGCCCTCCAGAGCTAATTCTTACTGTTGTCATGTGCACGTGGCAGACAACCAAAACCTGAGACCCTTCACATGTGGAAGGGATGCCGGACAGGGAATACACTGAACCACTCAGTTTTTAGCAAACCTGGTATCAGTGAGACTCGCTGTGGGTGAGATAACAGCAAGTCACTAAGTAAGGGGATGGAACTCCAGGAAACCGGAATTCTGGTAAAGCTGACAGGCTTCTGAGTACAACAGCCTTCACCACCCTGCATGTGGTGGGTGTAGATCCCCAGGGCTAACAGTACCATCTGCAGGGAGGCAATAAACCCATCAGCTGGCAGTTGTGCAGGACTTACCCCTTTAGATAGTCCAGCCAAAAAGAGAAGCCCAACTCATCCTGCCCTGGAGCCACTCACCACACACTTGGTACCTGTCCTCCGCATGCACAAGTACCATGCACCACACCATGGCACTGTGCTGCAAACGCTCCCATGGCAGGGATGACCCTCCAAAGCAGATACTCACCGTCGTTGCGTACTGAATGTCCTTCCAGATGGAAGTCTCCCGGGAAAGGTCTGAAGCCTCAAACAGGTTCTCCAAGATAACTTCTCCTATCATGTCATGTCTGGAGAACCTGTCAAAGTCAAAGACGCTCAGGTGGAGCTTCCTGCTTGCCAGATCCTCATGGGGCACTGGGAAGTGGAAGGACTCATCGAAGGTGGGATTCAGAGTCTTCCTGTGGACTCGTGTCTGGAACTTGCGCTTTCTGTCAGGCAGGAGGTAGATCTTCACATAGGGATCTGAGCTGCCACAGAAGTCTTTGGCCGGCAAGTCAAAAGCCCTGAGAATTCGGACCGTCAGTGTCTCATTCTCATAGTCGTACTTGAGAGTAAAGTTAATTTTCCCACAGGTTTTTGCTGCCTCTTTTTTGGGGTCCTCAGAGTCAACAGATTTTTGCTTATAGAGTTCAGGCTTAATGCGACCGATGCTGGTCGGCTGCTCAGCCACAGCCGGTGAGTCCATGCCATAGTCCATGCTGGATACGTGCATTTGCCGAGGAAGGTGCCTTTTGAAGGAGATGTGCCTGTGGGAGGAAGACACATCAGCTTTATGGTTTTCCAAGGACATTTCTCTCCTTGCTCTCCCCTGGACTACTACTGCTAGGAAAGCAGGAGAGCACAAGAACAAGTGCAATAGGTGCTCCTGACCTCTGTGCAGAAAGCACATATGTTATGGAAATGAACACAGGAGGGAACACCTCCAGTGGTCAAAGGAATCAATCCAGCAAATTTCCTAACTTTCAGAGTATTTGCAGCAAGCTGCATTTTTTCACCTGTTACACACATAACAGCCCACAGCTAAATATATGAGACCCAACAACTCCTTAACCAAGCCATAGACAACCCAGCGTGGAGAGTCTTTCCCACCCTCAGTCCTTACACTTCCAAGATACTGGCACTAAGTCTCCCTCAGGCAAAAGGAACTTTTAAAGTGAGAGAACCACGACCACCTCAGAAAGTTAGATCTTGTTCTGGGTATTGCTGCTTCCAAACCTCTCCGACAGATTCTCATTGGAAACTGATAGATAATTCTTGACAGAGAGGAATGCACAGACTCATCTGGAAGCTGTCTCTTGCCTTGAGCTCCCTTTCAGCACAAGGGAAACTGTATGTAAGCAAAGCTTTATCTAAGTAAAGCATAAAAGCTTTCTGTGGACTCACAGCATTATTTCAGATTATCTGCTGTTTACAAGAGCAGCATATGGAGTTATTTAACCATACCAAGAACTTGTACAGCCAGAGCTTTCCGTGATCCACAATGCTCAGAGACCTCACTTCTCCTTGGCAGGTTCCTCAAAGGCATTTTGGCCTGGGCAAGGCTGGGCTGTGAGTCAGAGATCCCAAACCACGGAAGTTGTTCCCCAGTGTCCCCAGGTCTGGCTGCCTGCCTGTGGTTCATGCTGGGCTTTTTCACTTGAGAAGGTGGGTTTGAAACCTTCCCACATACCACCAAGTCCCACTTTGTCCTAATTCAGACAGGCTGAGCCTTTGTTTTCTCCTCCATTGGAAAGGTGTAATAAAAGCAGAATGAGCGTGTGCATGACAGAGAGGCAATCAGCTATCCAAAAAGCAGTGCAGTTAAAATAGTATGTGGCACAATTGCAGGTGGCACCATGTTGGTTTTAACTCCAGCTTCTTCAAACAGAAGGCTGTGATTGGTGCCTTATTAATTCTGCCCTACTGCAGCCAATTTTCTGAGCAATGTCTGTTTTCACAGTTGCACTCTTGCACACATCATGAGCATGGCCAACAAAGCAAGCAGAAGTGCTGGGGCACAGCCAGGACCCTGCGATCACCCTTTCCTGTCCCAGTTTCACGGCCTTCTGTGTCAAGGAAGAGGTACCGTATTTCTCAGTATTCCTGCCGAGAAGATGTCCCAAGGTTCATACAGCTTTATCCTGATTTACTGAGTACGATGTTGACATCTCTGTCCCTGGTTGAGACAGACACGCACTGAGCACAAGCACTGAGTGCAGCTGGTTCTAAGCTTGTGCAGCGAGAGATACGTCAATTCTGCTTATCTAATTGTTTCTGCTAGGAGCCACAACAACAAGAGAGAGCAAAAAGGTCTAATTCTGTCTGACAGCATACCATCATTGATACTTCAGCCTACCTCTCATGTTGGAACAAAATTAAAGTGGCCAAAGCATACTGACAGATTGACACAATGAGGTCAAGTCACAGTAATAGGGCTTGAATCCTTGATTTTTTTAAAAGGGCCCACAGTAAGACAGTCTTAACGCTTTAATTGGTTAATGACCAACCTTTGGAAAGTAATCCAGCACGTAGATGGGAGTGCTTTCTTTAGCCTCCCTGAAGGTATCTGAACCTCAGGCTCCGTTTAATGCTTCTCCCGCCCTGCCAGCTGCCCCAAGGCGCAGCATCCCTGCAGAGCACTGCATCCCGCTCACCTGGTGGAAGACGCAGGCTCCGTTGTTTGCCTCTGGATCCGCGTGCGTCGCATGATGTGGTCCTTCATGGACATCTGGACCTCTGCAGGGATGTCTGGAGATGTGTGGCTGATCTTCACTGCTGCCTCCAGGAAACTTATGGCACTCGTGTCCTTGCGCTTGTCTGCCATGTTCTCCTTATTGCAGCCTGCCTCGCTCTGCAAGATGGCCAGGTTAGAAGAAATGGCCTTGTTCCTCCAGGGAACCCAGCACAGCTTCCAAAAGAGAAACAGAAAAACTGCCACCAGGGCCAGTCCACACACAATAACTATCACTGCAAGGAGGCTGACGGAGAGCTCTACAGGGGGAGAGAAGGCAACAGCAACAGGGAGAGGGGAGGAACGGGAAAGGAGAAAAGAAAAGAAAGATGGTGAGAAAGCCATAAGTAAAGGGAAGAAATGGTCCAGACTGTCTTATATCATGACTAATGGAGAGCTCTGAGCAGGTTCTGCAAGCAAGAGTCAAACCCAAGTGAACATTCCCTGACAGATTTTGGACCTCTTCCTGTCCCAGACATATCTGGGGAGAAATGGGCATCTTCAGATGGCCAGAGCTATGAAGTTTTATACCATGATGCTTAGACTGGCTATAAAATATCATCCTTCGTTTGTTTTGTGGCACTGGCAAACTGCTGAGTCTGAAATCAAGCAGAATTGCAGAATTGCATTATAGAAACAAGCTCCAGTGCTGTACTGGCAGAAACTGCCTTTTTGCTTCATACCACAGGTGTTCAGACACTATATTAAAAGAATCTATCTACCATGGTCCTGGAAGCAGATTGTTGTTGTACTATCAACATTCACATCTTGTCCAGATGTGCCCATAGAGAATAGAAAGTAAATACCAATAAAAAAAAAAAAGAAATCACAAGCTGCTGATGCAGTGAAACCAAACATAGAACGAAGCTGTACAGAAAGTACTACACATTCTTCCTTCTTCTAAATAGCACAGAAGCTGTGATACTCTCTGAGTCACTTTTACCTCATATGGTATGTATTTCAGCATATCCATCTTTTTCTGAAGAGGAAAGAACTTCCATACCTATGGCTGAAGAATCAGGGAAAAAGGGATATATATATATATAGACAGAGATATATACATGATCTAGGCTGTGAAATGATTCACAGCACTTCAAAAAAAGAAAACATTGGCTATTTTTAGTTCCTTTCTTACAGTGTATTAATTCTCAGATTCCCACCCAAACCAAATTCCAAGAGTTCGGAATCAGAAAGAATACCAGTCCCTGAAGATGAAGACAGGTTTGGCACTGGAGTTAAGTCTGCAGTGTCAGGACTATGGATGATTCAGTCAGAGATTGCTATGAATTCAAGGACAATTCCTTGATTGCCTGCTGTGTTATTTGTAGTGACCAGTAAAGCTATACTCCTTAAATTACTTAAGTGCAAGTCAGGATGGAAGGACAGGGAAAAAAAAAAAAACAAACACTGCAGAAGTTTATACAGAATAACCACTACCTCTTACACACCTCTGTTCATGTGTATGCTTGGACCATAAACATTTTGCCTTACCACATGAAACAGAGAGCGGCTGCTTAATTCACTAGCCGAGACGTGTATTTCTGAGTTGTCTCAGTAGTCACAGCTGAAATGACTCTTAGGGAATATAACAAGCCTCTTGTAAAATTAAGCGAAGGGAGGCAGGACCAGGTGTAGCTGCTAGAAAGCGAGCGCGTCGTGCGTGGAAGGGGATCAGCAGGGCAGGGCTGCTCACCCCGTCCCGCGGTGAGGGGCTGGTGCCCAAACCGGAGCGGGGCCCGCGGCTGCCCCGGAGCCCTGTCCCGGCAGCCGACAGCTCACAGCATGGCGGGACGCTGCCATCCGCCGCAGCACCCCCGGCAAGGGACCCGGGCCCGTTCCCCCTCCACGGGCCCGCACAGCCCCCCTCGCCAGAGCGGCCTGTTGGCAAAGCGGGCTGTTGGCAAAGCGGGCTGACACTGAAGCTCGCGGCTGCAGCTGTGAATACTTCGGTTTTGTCCATGCGAGCTGACAGCACCTCTTTAGCTCACATCTAAATGTACTTACATCAAACAGCTTCTCACCTCCAGGAGCTCTAAGAACAGCTAGACTCACGCAAGAACTGCATTTGAAACAATCTCCCACAAAATCCATTCTTACCAGGCAGCTTAGCTCCTAGAATATAAACTGAGAGACTCACTCACATCTGCGCTTTGTCATAGCCATTATAAATGTGATCCCTGACATATGCTTTACCTTAAATAGAAGCCATAAGAAGACCTTCTGTTTCCTTTGGTCATATAGTTTAGTTTTGTACAGCTGTAATAAGATATTTAATGTTTAAGGCTCAGAAAATCTATACAATATGAGGAAAGACTAAATTTTCACCTTGAAAAAAATAGCTGAATTTAGAAAAAAAAAAATAAAAAACCTCCCAAACACCATTGGTGAATCATAGCAGCAAAGTATTCAGGAACCCATTTATATCATCAAACTTTGCTAACATGCTACCTGGGAATACAACAGCTACTATATATTTAGGATTTTTCCATCAGTTCTTATAAGTGAAATCTCAAGAAGCATCAGACACAAAATGCTACATCTACGCCGGAACAAGACAGTTGTACTGAACACCTGGGAAACCATCTGTTGTTTCCGATATCCCAGAGGAAACGCACTGTTTTTCCACAAAATTATCTAGCTTAGCAAATTCACTAAGAGCTTGAGGCAAAGCTTCCTGACTGCCCACAGGTTCTTTGACTCGAAAGGAAGGCTGCAAGCTGCCAGCAGGTGCAGATGGAAAGAATAAATGCCATTCAGAAGTTTTTGCAACTTTTCCTCACCAGCCTCCTGTACAGGTCAGACTGCACCGTTTAGTTTCTGCTGTAGCTCCAAGGTGGAAATACAGATCACTATAGGGGTGAATAAATAGGTCCCATCCTATTCAATAATAAATAGGATTGTACAAGTCAGCAGTGGAGCTTCCTTAGAGATTTGGCTAAATATATTCTCACCAAAGCAGAGAGTGCAGAGGTGCTGCTTTCCTATACTTTGAGTTAGGTCTTGGAATTACGCCCAGGAAACTCCGTGTCAAACAGTTTCATAAGAAAAGTTAAGAACCTGGACTTTTTGCAAATATGTCTATGTTGTTACAAAGGAAATAGTTACAGTGGAGAACCTATCACTGCTGGGAGTTGTTATGTGACAAAAAAAGTTTCTGTTAAGATACTTCTGCCCATTCCAAGAAGCTATATATCATGCATGAACCTGCTAGCACACCAGGCTCATTAATGGACAACATGAGAAATAATCTGTTATCCCTTCTGAAAACCTGTTGCCAGCTTGAGAAAGATCTTAGTTCATGTCACTTCTTGCTGAGCTGGCATTCATAATGTATTTGACAGGATTCACAGATACTTTTATGCATGACCTCCTACTCTTTCCTCTGACAAGTCACATAAAACACAAGTAGAAGGGATCAGGATTTTACAGACATTTTTTAAGCATCTGCCTGGGAAGAATATTGGTTTGTCTGACGATGACACTGAATTCCCCAAGACTTTTTCATGACTTACTAAACTTAAATATCAGTTGGACAGAGTTGACCTTAATTGATTTAATGAGCTTTCTCTTATGAATTTGAAAATGTCAGTTATCTTTTTAAAAAATACCTAATGTTCAAAATATTATCCTTTAAATGTCCTTTAACTTACAAGAAAATGTAAAAACAAGATAATTCCTTATCTCACAGAAAATGCCCCAGGGCCAGAAGTTGCTTGGGTATTCCTAGCATGGATGGAGGTAAGGCCTTAAGACTTTGCCAAAGACAGCACAGACCAAAAGGACACCTCAGCGCAGGGGAAAGATTAGCTTGTTTGTTTATAATATCCCACCCTGTGCAATGTTGGGAGCCAAGGCTTCCTGAGCAGAGGGTAAAGAGGGATGTGCCTGTGTCTGGCAGTAAGGAAGGGCTCCGTCTAACGCGGGGTGGCATGGGAATAGTTCAGCCTCTGCTTTACTGAACGCTTCCTGTGCTGCAGACAGTTCGCTGGAGCCCCCCCCCACTCACGGTACCACCATCCTCGGCAAGGGACAGAGGCACGTTATCGCACTGAGAAACATCCCATCTGAGTAAAAGTACAACAAGAACTATGTTTCTATTCTATTCTTCTCTAAAAAATAACAGTGAGTTATTTATCGCTTTGTTATCAGGTGAGTAGGGCCATACAAGTGCAGAACAGCTTCAGCCATTCCTCACCCTGTTCTTATCTAACTCGGTGCTGGTATCTCATCCCAGCCCAGCTCCTTTGAGAGACACGGGGAAAATTGCCATGTTGGAAAATGGATTTTACTACAACTTGTAATTGAAAAGATAAAGCTTAAAAGGAGGAGGTAGCAAATACAAATTAACATGGCTATTTTCCAGTCTTGCTCCCCACTGGGATTGAGACCCCGTTCCCAGAGGAACCCTCAGCTGGAAACAGCTTTTGCTGCTTACAGAGCAGCAATGATGAAGCTCTTGCATGACTAATAAGGAGGGAAGGGAGAACAAACAGCAGGAAATATATGGACACGAACATGAACATTAACCTGCATGAGCTGATAAGCTTAGGATAAGGCACTGGGCGGTTATTTACCTAATGGAACATAGATGGCTCCTTCAGGGATGGTCTGCCTCACTTATGAAGGTATTTTTGAGGTAGAGGTTTAGCATGGTATGTAAAGCAGAAGAGAAATTGTGAATTTGTGAACCACTATGTTTCTGTGTGCACCCGAAGTCCTCAGAGAACTGAGACTTTGTCCCAGTCTCTACAGACACAAAGTACTATTACATCTCACAGCAACGCCCCAGAAGTGACCATTGACAGCCACCACCAGCAGTCCTGGTCCTTTGATGTAAAGCAGAGACCTTCACCGAAAGCATCTCCACACCAGGAGAACCAAGGAAAGGCTCCTCTCAGCCACGAATGAGCTTTTGATGAGTTGTGCCAGATTCCCCATCAGAGCAGCTGATGGAGAGAAACAGATTTCTAAACCAGAAAGCCACTTGTTGCCAGGACAGACACAAGCACTTCCATGGGAAGGCCCACAGGGATCATGGGCTTTGCTCTGCTTTCCTTTCGTGAACAGGAGAAAGCAAGCCGTACCCGAGAGGCTAATGCTAAGTGATCATTTATCACCACTTACACAGTAGGAGGTATTGTTAAACATCAAAATTGAGTAAACAGAAACACTGATCTCCCACCCCTGCAGCCTGGCATAAGGGAAAATAATGAATCAAAGGCTTCAGAGACGGCACAAACAGCTTAGACCAACTTTTACAAAAACAATACTGCACTTTTGTTTTCTTGCAGCAGGAGCAGTTATGTATCTACGAAGGAAACGGGGGGAAGGCCGTGAGAAGCTGGCTGGGTGATGCTTGAGGAGCTGTGTGGCCCAGGACTGTCCCTCTCCCATGGTAAAGGGCAGCAAGGCAGCACGGGCAGCACTATGCTCCTGGAGCCATCAGGAGCAGTGGCAAGACCAGCACAACAATGGGGACATGCAGGGACACCCCAAGTCAGTGCCAAGTCTTAGCGCAAGCTGAGAGACCAGATCATATTCAAACATTTAAATACAAACAAGTTTCATGACCGTGAATATTTGGCAGAGGACTCAAGCAGTGAAATACCTTTTGACAGAACGATCTCACTGCAGAAAAGACCTGAAGCTGACAGTGAGCAATGGAGATGCCAAGAGCACAAAGGAGACTGTCTGAAACCTATCAACTTTACCAGCAAATGATCTTGTTTCTCTTTTGACTTGTCTTCTTGGTTGGTGTTTTCGTAACATCTAAAAATCTTGCTATTGAGTCTTACCACAAAGCTCACAGAATGGCTCAAAACTATAAAACTTCAGAGAAGGTCACTACTTTCTACTGCCTTTCAAATAAAAGATGAGATGGCCCAGGGCAGGACAAAGGGACAGTGGAGCAATTTAAAACTGTAAAGCTAAAAGCTAATTTAGGAAAGGGAGATAATTCCTTGCTTAGTCCAGCCTCTCCCTTGCCCCGGAACCCATGCACTTGGAAAGCAGCTCATCAGTACAACTACCCATTTTGTTTCATCTTGGATGGGAACTAGTGTCATGGTTTAACTCCAGCCAGCAACTCAGCCCCACACAGCCACTCGCTCACTGCCCCCACCCCAGTGGATGAGGGAGAGAATCAGAAGGGCAAAAGCAAGAAAACTCGTGGGTTGAAATAAGAACAGTTTAATAATGAATATAAAATAAAATATAATTATAATAATAATAATAGTTATAATAACAACAACAACAATAATATAAAGGAAAAAACCCAAGAGAGAGAGAGAAGTGAAACCCAGGGGAAAAAGCAAATGATGCAACCACTCACTAGCTGCTGACTGATGCCCCGCCAGACCTCGAACAGCGATCGCTGCCCCCCCGCCAACTCCCCATAGTTTATAATACTGAGCATGACATCATATGATATGGAACATCCCTTTGGCCAGTTGGGATCAGCTCTCTTGGCTGTGCCCCCTCCCCTCCCGGCTCCTTGTGCGCCCGGCAGAGCACGGGAAGCTTCGAAAGTCCTTGACTGGTGTAAGCACTACCCAGCAACAACTAAAACATCAGTGTGTTATCAACATTATTCTCATACTAAATCCAAAACACAGCACTGTACCAGCTACTAGAAACAAAATTAACTCTATCCCAGCTGAAACCAGGACAACTAGTTAAGGGAATATGATGGAACTACCTTTTAGCTTTATATTCCCAATGACTTCATAATACCCAAACTAAGTTACCAAAGGGGAAAATTAGCAAATTACAAACAGAAGACAATTAATAATATGACAAAGCCATGATTACAACAGTCTATTAACTGCAAGACAATACTTTTCTAATTATCCAACACTGACTTTTATTACTGTGAAGTAGCTTGCAGTATCATTAAAGAATTTCACGGGTAATTCTGAGTTTAATATAAGAGTTATATTTAATATCTTGAAGATGTAATTTAGCTTTCCTTCCATCTGCTCCCCATAGAGAAAACAAAATACTTTTGATGGCGCTCTCAGCACTCCAGCATCTACTAGTCATTCCAGCTACCTGTTGGATTTAAACAGTTTGATACCATGAGTGGAAGTTCAAGGCGGGATGAAAAGATTAAATGCTATAGGCTGAGACCCAGCGTGGGGCCAGGCTCATGCTGGAGGAGCTCAGCTGCAGTGGCCACCAGCCACCAGGACCCATGACATGACCCAGCGGTCCCCTTCCCAGAGCCCCTCAGCACCTGCAAGAGGACAGATGCATCTCTGCAGGCCCAGGGGCACCCTCAGCACAGCCCCCGCCAAAGCAGCGAGGGCACTTTGCCCTGACTTTCTGCTGAGGTTGGGTACTGGCAGTGCTGCCATGGCACGTTTGGTCCCACAACTCCGCCATCATGCGCAGACCCAGACAAAGCCTCTGACCCAATCCTGCCAAGATCAAATGGACATCTTCCCTGTAAGAGGTTCTTATTGGTAAGTTTTCAGGTGGCCAATGGAAAAACACTTAACATCAGGGAGAGCTCTGGCTGGTTTGTTCCCCACTAGGTTTCTTTCAGCTGAAAAAGCATCTCCCAGCTATTCTGAGCTATGACTTGGAGCATGAAATGTCTTGCCACAGCAAATGCTCCTGGAAGAGCAGTTACAGGAGATGGCAGAGCCCAGAGGTAGGGGGTGATGGTGACGTACCTTAACCTCTCTGGTACTGGCCGCACGACTGGTTTTCCAGTGTAATACGTCGACCATTGTTCATACCACATCAGGAGATATTTCCAGGCTTCTCTGTCCATTTTTGCGACATTTTCGTATTGCAACAGTGCTTATGAGAATATATTGCTCTATTTCTGTAGGGCTTTGTAGAGATCACTCATTCAAATGATGGATTACTATAAGAGTTATTGCTGGAGGAGAAGACAGGCAGCTCTGGGGCTACAAAAGACCACGTGAGGCACCCACCAACTGCTGATCTAATTTTCTCTCAATTGAGAAGCAACAGCAATGTAAGTCTGATTAGCTGAGAGCTGGAAATTGGGCATGAGAAACTGTGGTGAATCTTGGACTCCTGCAGTGGGGGCAGAGGGGAGCACAGGACAACAGCAGGGGAAAAGGAAGAGGTTTCCATTAAATCCTAGCTACAGACATATTTATTTAGCAATACTGTTCAGCTTTGAAGCTTTACAGAGGAAGGACCAGGAACTGGGTGGAACAGAAACCAAATGTTAAACCAGCATAGAGCAGCACCACAGCCAAAAGCAAAACACGAACCACAGCAGAGCAAGGGAACTACCCCTTTGGGAATACAGCTCAGAACAAACCCTGCAAGGCACCAAGGAGTGCAGCAGAAAGCAGAGCACTTTGCAATGGGATTTTTGAAAAAGAAATTGGCTGTCTTATAAATAGTGAAATGCTGTGTTTGGTGAGAGGCGAGCTGCAGTGCAGCAGCGTGTAGTTCTCAGCCAGCTCCTTATCCCCTCCCCAGGTATGCCACGGCCATGGGAAAGGTAACAGCAAATAATAAAGATCAGATTGTCCCTGACAGCCAATGCAGCTTCAGTTCTTTTATCAGCAAGCAGCTCTATTTAATGGAGGCCACAGCTAAGTGGGCGCTGGGGTCTGCAGAGACCATGGCTGCAAGAGGGAAGCACTGCAAGCCGGCTCATTGTTTGCCTGTGTTTGCTGGGATTATGTCCAGCATGCCAGTCGTCTGCTGGTGTCTTCATTGTCACATCTTCAGGCCTACTCACTGCCATTTGCAACTTCAGCAACACTTCTCTTCTTGATTTACTGGTTGTGTTTTCTAGGCAGCTATGAACTATAGGAACATGTCCTGAAATATTCTCGAGCTAGACAAGTCATTAGCATCTGTCACTTCAAAGTCTAACTGCAGTCAATTTGCTTTTCACAAGCAGCCTAAGAGCACAGGAGCTGGATGTGTTGTGAAGCACTGCAGCAGGGGCTACTGCTTAAACAAGATCACAGGGGTGTGGGTCGTTAGTGAGGGGAAAATATTTCATCAAGTTCTCAGCAGATGTTAAAGGACCACGTCAGAAAACAATTATGGATTGAGCAGAGCCTCCCTTGTCCCTCAGACATTATCTCATGCTGTGGGTGGGGATAGGGGTTGCAGAGCAGCCCCCAATGGCAGCAAGTCAGGCAGCAAGACCTGGAGAGCACTGAGGATATCTATCACTTGCAGGTCCACAGGTTATGAGCCCGTTTTTCTTAGACCCTCCAAAGTGCTTCTATCCAGGGAGTGATCTGAGCAACAGGAGCAAGTTTCAGCTGTCACTTATGGCTCTACCTGCACCTACTGACACCCTGCTCAGACCAACAGGAGCTTGACTGCTTGTCAGGTTTCCTTGCAGGGGAACAAGGAGCATCACCCAGCCGAGGACAGTGCCGCATCCTTAGAGTATGTGGGAGAGGAAAATGAAGTCACAGAAATATTTGGCACCATGACCCATCCAGAAAGAAACAAATCAGAGTGGTTTTTTTTTTCCTCTTGGTAATGTAAATGAAAATTCAGCTGTACAGCACAGCACAATGGTACAAAATATCCGCAGAGACCCTGAGAGACTCATGCACCATGCACACTCCCATGACCCTGGTACACTTTACAGTTTCTCTAGGTGAAGGCAAGCAGTGGTTCCAGCTGTTTATTTGCTGTGGAGCATGCCCAAAGCTTGTTTTGTTGCTCTATGTCAACCACAAGCAATTCCACAGAAGGCAGCGCAATGAAAGTGAATTGGAAAATTACGTGAAAGCAGGAAGAGCTTTCACAGATTGTTTTACATGAAGAGCACTTTCATACTCAGTTCGTCATATGTAGGTCAATGGCAAACTCCCCTCTCAAACCAGCAGAGGGGTGGAAATCCTCATGAGATGAACACTGCAGATGTTCTGAGACAAAACATTCACAGAGTCTCTGAAATGTCCCCTTGGAAGCTCTGCAAACTCAACTTTTCTCCCACACGACGCTTAAAGGAGATTTATCCTGTTCATGTGCTTCCTCAGCCCTCGGACACTGAGTCTCACACTATCAGCTCCCACCAGCTTCCTCCTGCCAGCACGGGCTCCGCAGGAACTCCTCGTCATCTCTGCACACCCAGCTATGCAATGGATTACAGGAAGATAGAGACATGAATGCTCAAACTGGCTATGTCAAAGTTTCAGTTAGATAGAAAAAAACTTCTTAAAAATTCATTTGCTGCTACCACAGGGCTCCTGCCATGCAAGAGCTTATTGGAATGCAAACTATAAGCTTCAAAGGGAAGGATGAATCAGAAGCTATTTTGGGAGTAATTATATAAGATTATAAAATTCAAACCATCTTACTATTGCACATTAAGTATGAAGACAACCTGCTTCATAAGGAGACCTTGCAGGCAACCAGTGTTTCAAGCAACTATGATCTATGGTCCAAGTGCAAACAGCAACCTCAACTCCTGTCCAGACAAAACTTCCTTCATTAACCAATGACAGGGCTTTTTTCACCGTTTAATGTAATTCTTTAGGGGATGCAGTTCTATAGCTGGGAGAATAACCAGAACATGAGACATGGACAACTTCATGCAAAGTTTTGTTCCTTTAACAGTTGTGGAATTTGTTGTCCTGGAAACCAGCTATCAGCTTGTTAGTGACAGTACTTGCAAATCCCAAATTTTATAACCTCCAGTTCAAATTATAATTAAGGAGAAAACATTTAATCAATAAATTTGCACATGGAATAAAGTACTATTCCAGCAACTCCAGCGACAGCTGCAAGGAGTAGCCTGGGTGTGGGTGCAGCCAGGAAATCTGACTTGGTTTCTCCGTGGTGCGGTGGAGACTGTGGCAAGAAGACGGGATCCTGGGACGACCCCTGAGAAGTCACCTGCATTGTGCACTGCCTGCAAGAAGACAAGAGAGGTGGGAGGGCTGCGAGCTGCTCGTTCCCTCAGGGAGGGCAACGCGTGTGCTGTCCTCATCCTTGCTGCACCCCAGTGCCCAGTCCCTCGGGAGGGACCTTCACACCTGATGGTCTAAGAGAGCTGATTAGACAAGTGCATTAAACAGAGAAAAGGTGGGGAAAATAGAGGCTACCATACCCTTTACTACCTTGCATTTTTCAGTTTATGGTTTGGTACTTTTACCACCCAGGGAACAGACGGTAAGTGTAACTCAGATACAGGAGAGGGAGGTGCACCAGTTCCCCAGGCTGAGTTTAAAAAAGCAGAAGAAAATTCGAACAGAGTAATTCAGAGGGAAACACCAAAGGCACTTTTCAGGTGCAGAGTCAACGATGAGGTACTTTACACATATGTAAGTATATATAATAAAAAAAAAAACAACACATACACATGAAAATGCGTAATACACCAAACAAAGGAAAGCAACATAAGAGGAGACCTCAGTAGCCTGGAGTTTGTGCTTTGCTCACTGAAATAGAATGGAGAAAGATTTAATTGCCAAAAAAAAATCATGAATAGCTGTCAAGCAATAGACTTCTGCATGCCTGCTACATACAGGAGAAGCCCCCACCATGTCAGGTTCTGGACAGCCAAAACACAACTATGAAATACCATGCAACTTTAACAAGAGCTCAGTGAAATCTCTGCTAAGCAGTAATACCAAACATGAGTAACAGCAGGATTGCCACAGGAATTGCTGAATTGTCGTGGCAAGATATATTCAGTTCACTGTTCATTTAGACTGTGGCAACCACAATGTCAAGCAAGTTGAAACAGTCTTAAGTAGTCCTCAATCAGCTGCAGTTCAGACCACATTAACAAGTACAACAGTCTGCACCTCGAGCGCACTGAACTTGCAGGGTGCAGGGCTGCGACCATCCCCGCTGAAAAGGCTGCACCACCTTCCCCTTAGAGAGTTTTCCTTACAGACCACTGAAAGTCAGACACTCCTCCGCCTATATCCTTTTCCTGGTTTATGTATGAAAGGAGACAGGCAAAAAAAAAAAAAAAGGTTCTTCCCCATCCATGGGACTTTTTGGATCCAGTGCCCTCTTCTACAGAGAAAAGGAAATCAGACTTTTGAGCTTAGAAAAAGACAGCCCGTTCCTTTCCCTTAGTCACCTTCCTTCAGATTGAAGGTGATGGGTAGCTCAGTGAAAGCCCACATAAGCCAAATGTCTTTAAAACCCAGATCAGATCACAGTTGAAATGGATTAGAAACAGAAAAGAAACCTCAAATCTGCCTGGGTGGGAAGATACGGCCAAAATGTATTAAAACAACAAGGTCAGTACTGGAGACAGGGTTAACATGCCACCTATCACCTTGGCCTTTTAGAGAAGCAGCAGGCACGGCACGCACACTTGCTGTGCAGCGCAAGTCACAGTAGCAACTGGAACAGCTCTTTGCAAAAGGACCTTGGCACAGCTGGTGGAGCCCCACTCCCTCCTCTTTATGTCCCCCTGCATGGGAAGGAAGCCAAGCCCGACACGGCTGCAGAAGATGCCCAGGGACAAATGTCTGTGGCAGAGGAGGTCTCCGATGCTGCAGCCGGTCCCTGGAACTGGTGTGCTGCCACAGGTCTCTCCACTGGTAGCACCCGCTCCCCAGCCAGACATGCAGAGGCAGGGGCAGTGCTGGCATGCTGCTGGGGACACATGCAGAAGCACTCAGCAACCCCGAGCAAGAGTTCACATTGCAGAGCCGACATGGCAGCAGAGCTCATGCCGGGCAGAGCCGAGCAGGCGGCTGGAGCAGCAGCAGGCAACCGCGAGCGCACAGACAGTGCACTTTGGCAGTGCCTTCCCAGCCTCTGGCTCAGAAGTCAGTTCTGCCGCTGGACAGTCCTTAACCCGTCCTTGGCCTGGGCTCCCCAGCCAGGACCTGGAGATGAAACTCCCTTCTTCCACTGTCGCCTTGCCCACTAGTGACTACGGGCTTTGTACACAATGCTGGGAGGCCCATATCAATACCCAGAGAAATAACTAATACACCTTCAAATGGCCAGGCCCCAGCAGAACATCTGGACTGGAGGAGACTGATTAAAGGCTTCTGAAGACCAAATATGTTGGTATTCATCGGTTATTGACCCACCTGCCGATTTGGACTTTCCCTCCAGGCTGCACCAAAGGCACATTTGTTACTCAAGAACAAGCTGGCATGTGCAGCCAGAAGGGGAACGTTGAGCTGTCAGCAATGCAGCATTTCTGTTATCAAATGTGACAAAAAAAAGAAAAAAAAAATTGTTCCAAACCGAAGGAAACATTCCCCAGTGATTTAGGCTGCTGTGTGTCTTAATCAGCTTTTCTCTAGAGTACTATAAATGAGATAGTAAGAGTTGTCATTGCTTTATGCCTAACTGATGACAATCTAATGAACTATTATAAGCCACGCTGCATATAATTATAGTACATAGCTGTGTGCTAATCCCATGACATTTTATCACAATACGCTGTAGCAACATCTGTAAACGACTCAGCAGTGCTGAACACACACTGTGTCCCTGGGCTGAGGTTAAGTAACTGACACCATGCATCACCTTCCTCCCATAATGTAACCCCATACATACAGAACCTGAGCACTGAAGATGTGCCAGGGAAGCCTTGCTGGGGCTGTTCAACGCAGTGGGACAAGGTGGCCCAGAAAGCTTTCTGAAGGCTTTCCTTCAGCTGAGTGCCCCCAGAACCCCCACAAGGACACAGAGCCCCTCCAGCGCAAGGGGGCTCCTTGACTACATGAAAACATGCTGGAAGAGCATTATTGCATGGCCCTGCCCCACAGCAAACCCAAAACAAGAGATGCAGGATTCATCCAGAACTCCCCTGGCTCCAGAGGCTGGAAAGACTGGATGTACAGATCCATGTCCTCAGGAGGACAGGTCTCCAATTAAAGCCATCTAGACCCAGTATGACCATGTAAGCTCATGCCATGCCCTCTTTCTCTCTCTCTCAACTTGTCATGCTGACAGTACCTGGCACACAAAAGACAGTCTGGTCTGCATGGCAAAACAGTACCGGCTTGTTTGAAGTAGGCTCCCTCCGTACAGGATGCAGAGCAGCTGGGAAGGAACCCCCAGTCACCTACCTGCATACCTGAATGGGACCAGTTGCTTGATAGAAGACCCTGCGCTGCCCACCTGGGAATGCAGCAGTTATGAAAAGAGCATTTCTTTGTTCAAGCTCTGATGAATGATCAGGGAACTTCCTCCCTGAATGGCTCCTGTCATTAGCTGCTGCTGCTGCTTCCATTAGCTTGTAACAAAGACAGAGATCTTTAACCCCCAAAACGTACTACACAGCAGTCACACACGCAGGGTGGGCTGCCTGATCCTACAGATTTATTAAATGGATTCTGAGATTTCTTCTTCCCTTTTCCAATGACTCGTATTACTCCATGCTGTGCTGCTCAGAATCCTTTTAGCATGAACATTTTGACCAGAGACCAGATTCAGAACTGAGCTCAAATAACTCTGAGCAAATGCTCGCAGAGGTCCAAGAGATGAAGTACTGCATATGGGAAGAATGCACTGAAGGAGATGCTCACTGTACCCACCTAACACTATGTTGTTACAAGAGCACATGCATTTCTTTGCAGCAGCAGTTACAAACATGCATAGAAAATCAGAGTAATACATACATTACCAGAGACACTGGTGTGCTAGAATTTCTGTGCAATTATTATTCCATGGAACAAAATACTCTAGGACTGTATGTCTTAACAATGATTTTGAAAGGGCTTGCATGAACTGGGCTTCTGGTATCCTGCCTTTAGTCTTTGCTGCACAATTTCCTGTGATGTTGTCAAACACTAACCTGCTACAGCATAACAAACTGAACTAAATATAAAGGCGGCCTTAATTAGCATCTGCAGTTTCACTATGTACAAGACACCCTGCAGGATAACTTTCTTTTTTCCATAGACATGGAAAATGTACAGTTAATGTACAGTCACTCGAAATATCCCTTCTCTGTCCCTCTAGGATGCCATCTTGCAATGTACAAGTATAATTAAAGACAATGCATGGCAGAGAGACAAATCACATCTCTCCCAAACAACTGCCAGTGTAAGTGACTGTTATGCTAGTGAGTCCACTGGATTGAAACAATAAGGGCTGTTACAGACAAGCTTCCTGATTTTACAATATACAGATAGGAAGGGGAAAAATGTATATTATCATCTTTGCAAAAGAAATAACAAATATTAAAGCTAGAAAAAGCTGCCTAACCAACATGACATGGAAGCCTGGGGTCATAAGGAAGAATATGCAATTGTACCTAGAGACGTGGACAGTAAGAAACAGGTAAGAAAAACAAGGATACTTGAAGCTATAGTTAAATGAAAAATTTTATCAGACATGAGATCCAGTTATGGTTCTGTTTTTATCTCTGAACAGTGAATGCACACATGTGAGACTATAAGACTGTTAGTGAAGACATGGTATGTGCAGCAGGCTGTGC
This sequence comes from Anhinga rufa, assembly GCA_013400875.1. NCBI lineage: Eukaryota > Metazoa > Chordata > Aves > Suliformes > Anhingidae > Anhinga > Anhinga rufa. The sequence continues at coordinate 29,477 of VZTV01121073.1, forward strand.
TCATTGCACTGGTATGACTTCAGCAAAGCAAAGATGTCAAACAACAAACACTTGCAAACACAGAAATACCAGCTTCTCAGAGTCATCCCACAAAACAATGGAGAAGATCAGAGTCAGGCTATGTCCTGACTTGAACTAGCTAAAAGCACATGCTTGGTTTCAGTGAAACGTAGGGAGAATACTGAAAGCAGATGAAAATGTTTCAACGGCAAAGACAGAAACTGCTGAAGCAAAATGTTTGTTAAGGAAAAGAGGCTCCATATTAGGAAAAAAGGCAAAAAATTAACAAAGTAACTTCAGAAATGTGGACTTACCGAAGAGGTATCTGTTTCTCAGCTCACTCCCTGGTCACTGTCCTCAGCCTGCTCACACACTCAATTAACACCAGCAGCAATCTGGCTGCCTGTTTCTATGGAGTTTTAGATGCTGATCCCTGACTATGCATGAGGCTACTGCAGCTGCACTGGAACAGGCTCCGAGGTCCGCAAAAAAACCTACAAACATGATCAGCCTCCCTGTACTGCTTCAGGAATGAATCAGCCAACAGCAATTAGGCAGATGCAAACCTGCATCGATGCAGAGAGGTACTAACAAAGATTCTAAACATACACTCTCTGCACAACTCTGTAAGTGCATTTTATTTACTAGGACCATCACAGTGCATAGCCAGAGGCAGCTGTAGAGTCACAGATCCACACACTTAATACATAAGCAGAGACACATGTTCATAGACAGGTATATAACCCATTTTTCCTAGATCTGTGCTGCTGGTTTTAGCCTTATTTTAATATACTTTTGGAAACCTCCCTCTGGTAGCAAGGTTTGAACCCGACACCTTCAGGATCAGAGCACAAACCTGTTTTACTTGAGCTAAAGAGCAAATCTACTGCAGGTAGCTCTAGCTGGCTCTTTTCCTGCTGGTGGACCAGAGGCTCGCAGAGGAAGACAAGGTCCATTTTGCAAGTGCATTACTCCGTGATAAGAAATATTTTTGCCCAAGGTGCTACTCTTCACATGCCTGGCCTCTGGAAACACAAGCTTCAGTGATCAATATTAGCTTTGCCTGGGTGGCTTTAAATATGTTTACTGTTATATTTACTTAAAATACACTTGAAAGGTGATTCAGGAAAGTGTGTTATTACAGCTGGTAACTAAATTCAAGACTTGCCCATATTTCATATGTAGTGGCTGTAGGTATCCCATATCAGTGAATAAGCATGTCATCAGTTTTCCCCTTAGTCAAACTATCCCATTAAGGGATAATTTTTTTCCAAGAAGAATACTCCAGAAGCAATTCTCCATATAAAAGTGATCTTTCCGCCTCAATATTCCTGCAATGAAATAAACTCCTATTGCAGAAAAATTCACCCGTTTTACTGCCTGCAGAAAAAACACTCATGCACTTGTGGGTTTAACATTTTAACAGTATTTGTGAAGTGCCAGGAGGGTGTTCAGTGCTGTACAAGATGTACTGCCTGCATCATGAAGTTTAAAAAGAACAGTTCACAAAAAGGGCAAAACACTAAACGTGCTCTGAATTTTTGTGGGATTAGAGCACAGAAGGACAGCTGACAAAGTGTGCTAGGAAACAGAAATTATCGTAAAGTCGCTTCTGGTTTTGCATTTTTCCCAGCTGTCTTGTTTCTTCCTCTCACTTCAGCTTTCATGTCCTGCACTAGGAAAGCACTAGAGCATTTTGCTGGGGTGAATCAGTGCATACGGAAGGGTTTGAAGAAGATACACATACTGTGCTGAGATCAACAGGAACTGCTGTGCACGCAGTCCTATGGTGACCTGGGTAAAAACTGCAACACATCTGCATATCATCCGTGGTATCCTGTACTTATTCTACAGGGCAGTGAAGCTTTTTACAAATGGATACACTGAGGCAAAAAACCCAACATGTTATTCAAAGAAAGTTGCAACACAGTAGTGCTGGAGCTAGAAATCAAACCCAGGGGGTTGCTCCTGGATGTGCTCTGATCCTGGTGTAAATTCCCTCCCATAGCCATGCACTGTCCTTTAAAGTCAGCAAGCATCACAAGCCACAGGCTCCAGTCACACTCCACCAGTTCTGCACATTCCTTTCAGAATGATAATTTTGTTTTTAAATCTCTCTGTGGAGTCAAGCTCCCATCTTCTGTGCCATCCTCTAATGCAGGATGCACATACTTACAATTAATACATTCTGTACATTAAGTCTGATGGGGAGCGGCTGAGGGAGCTGGGGGGGCTCAGCCTGGAGAAGAGGAGGCTGAGGGGAGCCCTCATCGCTCTCTGCAGCTGCCTGAGAGGGGGCTGTGGTGAGGGGGGGGTCGGTCTCTTCTCCCAGTAACAAGCGATGGGACGAGGGGAAACGGCCTCGAGCTGCGCCAGGGGAGGTTTGGGTTGGATACGAGGGAAAATGCCTTCCCTGCCAGAGCGGTCAGGCCCTGGCACGGGCTGCCCAGAGCGGTGGGGGAGTCACCGTCCCTGGGGGTGTTCAAAAATGTGTAGATGTGGCACTTGGGGACATGCTTTCGGAGGCATGGCGGTGTTGGGGTGACAGGTGGACTTGATGATCCTAGAGGTCTTTTCCAACCTTAATGATTCTATGATTCCATCCCCTGCTTGGCACAACCTCCCAGGACCGGCTGGCAGCCTCTGTCCACAGCAAGACCCTGCACTGCGCACCCACGGGGGGCAGAATCTGGTTCAGGTGAACGTTGGGAGTGAGTAGGTAACACAATTCAGTCCAAAGTGAGTAACAACCTGACTGTGCACACAAGCACACGGCACACTTCATGGTGGTAAGAGCTGTGCAGGGCATGATGCAATGCCCGATACCCAGGGATGCTGGCAGGCTGGAGCCGAGCTGCCCGTGGGAAGGACCATGGGATTCATACCCCTGGGAGCAGCTCTGGGCAGGAGCATTCAGAGGAGAGCTTGTTCCACAGGAGCTCATAGAGGGCCTGGATTTGGCACCCTGTTTCCCAAAGACCCTGGAGCCTGTTGCTCTCCAACAAGCAGCTCCAATTGCATGGGCAGAGGGACAGGGTGACATGGGGAGGCTCACTGTGCCCAGTGCAGCACTCCCATGGCAGTCTGGCAGCGTGGGCTCCACTCCACTGCATCGTTGGCCAAGTACTTTGTTTCACTTCAGTAGAACTTGCCCACAAATTCTCCAAGAGCACTATAACCAAGAGCGCTCACTGCACCTCCAGAACAGAGAAGTGATGTATCCATTTAAGGCACATCACCACAGTGGTAAATGTTGTCCCTCTGTCACAGGCATTTCCACTGTCTACACCTTATGCCTGTGTACTAGTCGCACTCGCAGCATCGCTGCACAAGAGCTGAGGACTGGCAGGGAAGAGAGCTATCAGATGGAGGGAGCTACAGGGGAGGATTTTAGATAGGCACAACAAAAGGATACTGCGTCTTGCTTGATCTCAGGGCCCACAGCCAAGAGATCCGTTCTATTCCTGGCACCGCCACGGGCCAAACTGCAGGCAAACGCTCACCCTCGCATATCCACTGACGCATCCGTACCAAAACCTTCCTCATCCAAATACCTTATTTTTCTGACATACTTAGCTGCTGGATTAGTAGCCAGCAGCAGCAGCCTGCAATGCTCCTTTGTTGGGTGTACAGTAATGTATGTCATACTGGAGAAACACTGCACTTGTATTTCTCTTATTGACTTTAAGTAAGAGAATGAGCTGTTACATAATGCAAAGTACAGAGGATAGAGGAAGACCGACTTTGTACAGAGTAGCTCTTTCCACATTCAGTCCAAAATGGTTTTAAAAAAATAATCACTGCATAAAACCATATTCTGACATATTCTTACATAAATTACTCAGTAATATTTTTATAATCACAGGGTTTTTTTCACTTTCAGATGCAGTTCAAGAAGGCTAGTGATACCTGAATAATTTCTATGCAACTCCACAGCATCCCCAGAAGATACTGCTCTCCACCAATACGTGAAACATCAGAAAAAAACAAACCACCTCTCAGGGTCTCATGGCAAGCAGAGCTGTGCAGAAGCAGCCCTGGCTCCCAGCTTTGGCAGCATTAGAGTGCTTTCATCTGCCTGCTCACAAACAACGCGAACTTCATTTCGATACTTGACAAGCCAAGCTGATTTAGCTGTTAGCTAATAGATTTATCCAGAAGGTAACGAACTGACAGAGAAGCTGTTGATTTCACATGATGATGACAAATAGGGCCAATTTTACTCCAGCAAGCTTTGCATCCAGGTTGCCAAGGCTGTGCTGCCCAGCACGGGTACACTTCAGCAGGACCCAGGACTCATGCTGAACAGCTCCTCTGACTCTCCTGTTGATACTGATATGGCACCCTGTCTCAAAGCTGTATCACTGCTCATCTTTGCACAACCTCACTTTCTATTTGCATACCTTTATGGGGAAGGACTTGACAGATCTGAACATAGGACTCCAGGCAGCCAATAGCAAATTTGCCTAACATAAGTCTTCAGTGTAAAACAGACAAAGCACAAATGCAGATAATTGGATAAACATCCAGACACTAACAGGAAAGGTATCCTTACCACCATAACTGTTACATTAGTTAACACTTAATGCAAACAGATCTGTTTCCCTTGCTGGAGTAGTTTTACATCCAGGCATTTGAGAAATATTAGTACCTTTTGGGCCCAAACAGTGTCCTCAGTGCTGTCTAGACATAAAAATGGGCCCAGTCGTGCAGAGCGGAGACAACAGTAATAGCTGTTAATGCACCCGGTGCAGTCAGCCAGCCCAGCATGACTTGCCCAGGGCACTGGGGTAGAGGCTGACACTTAAACCATCGATCAGAGCAGACAAACATTTGAGATGTTAAAGGCATATGTTGATGCGATCATGACCTGAAAATGAGGTCCTGAACAGGCTGCACAAACAAATGCCAGGTACTACCTGTCGTATCAGGGCAGACAGAACAAGAGCAGTACAGGTATATCTGCTACACAGAGTCAGGAAACCATTAATTTTGGTACCAAGGTAAAAAATTATGAAGTAATGCAGTAAGTTATTTGCAACAGAGGAAACAGCTGCACTGGATGCAATGCATAAGGACAGTACCAGTGGTCAGAGGCCTTCAAAACAAACAGGTATAAAGCAAACGTGTTTTAAGATGACAATTAAGTTACAAGCAGAGTGGGATGTGAAATGGAATTGTTAGGCAGGACATGCTAGCAAAACAGTGGTGGAAACACCACTGCAAGCAAACAGATGGCAGAAACCCAGAGAAACCAGAGAGCTGCCTGCTGGCATGTCCCGGGTGCCAGTCGCATCCCGGCATGAGACACTGGCAGAGGGGGGCAGGAGGGACTGAAGCAAGATGTTACAGAAAGCCTTGGACAGGGATTGATGCACTACTGTGCTGCACCTGGGCTCTGCACAGGTGTCCTCAGAAGGAGAGAAGAAAAGTTTCTGAACAATTATGCTGTGAAATCAGGCTGGGTTGGTAGATCATTATCTACAGAAACCTTACAAATATAAAAAAAAAAGAAAGCACTGTACACAAATGTTCTAATATACAAACAACTTAGATCATGCTATCAACAATGCTAAAAAGCATGGGATTTTGATCTTGCTCCTCAGCATGTGAGGCTGGGATGTAAGCTCCCCCTGCCAATGTATTCTGAAGTTACAGCAGAAGACGACCTCTCTGGAACAAGAAGCTGTGAGCAGAAGTCTACAGAAAATTAACTGCTTTCCAATAAAGAAATGCCCCTTTGCTCTTAGAGCAGTATGTTTGCTCTTGATTTATCGCTGATATGCCAGTGTATCTCCCTAGCTCTACAACCTAACAAGGAACAACTTCAGGCAGTTCTTAGGGAAACTAAAACAAATACACAAAAGTACATCAAGATCCCTTACTGGTGAACAAAAATCCATGCAAGTCCTTCCTTCTCTCAAACTGGGATAAGAGTAATCAGTTCCTGCCATCTCAGTTACTTAAATAGGCTTTTTACTATTTTTTGCTTTATACAGGACAGGAGTCTATACTTTTAAAAAAATAATGAACTTTCACAGAAACTTTATCTCATTAATCATCTCCTCATCAGCACATCTCCAGATCACCCTGTCTGCCCCCTCTGTGCAGCTATCCCCATCAGGCTATGCTGTTTCACATCAACAGGTGAGGTAGCACTTGCACCCAAAACTTCACAGTGGACAAGTGTAAAGGAAAATAACCACACAGCGATGCATGCCGAGTCCAATCCCTCTGAGTCTAACACGGGGCTTGCAAACATTTCCCTCCCCTTGCAAGAGTCCTCCTGCCTTCCTCTGGCTGTTGGCAGTCACAAGCACTACTCGAGCAGGCAGGACCAGAGTACTGTACCTGGCTCGGAGATGATCAGGCTCTGGTCGGAAGGCAGCAGGAGGAATTCCCTGCAAATGTCCAGGTCCAAGCTAGGCAGGCTTTTCTTCTGGCACAGCTCGGTGACAATGCGGACAGCCTTCTGACAATGGCTGTCATCCTTGGTACCACTCATCTCCCACACTGCATCCTCTGCTATCCCTCTCTGCTGTCTAAGAAAGTCAAACTAGGAAAAGAAGGTTTGTTTATTTTTAATCACACAAACAGATTCACACCAGTTCCACCCTCTGGCATGGCAGCACCCTAAGGGACACCCTGTGCCAGGCAATGCTCCAGCGCTACAAACCCTCCTCAGCATTCAGACCAGGGAGTCTCCAGTCAGCCTCCAGAAACCACGGCTTACTGCAGTCCTGCCAGTGCTCCGGATGCCTTATTGCCTCTGAGATCAGATATCTGTTTACTGCTAAGGCGTGTTCCAGACAAAGAACCTCCTACCAATCCTACCAAACTCAGTTTCGTGCCCTCCATACGACATTGTTAAAGCTGCAGCCCAGATAATTCTTTTTAACCCTGTCATTGCTGCCCCCTTCTCCATTCTCCAGGTGCTGAGTTTCAAATCCCAGCCCCAGAGCAATTCTGCAAAAAAAGTGAATGCTGAAATCTTCTGGCTGAGGGTGGCACATCATCAGACCAGAGAAACAAGAGTGCTCCCATGAATACTGCACAAACTACTTACAACTGCCGAAGGCAACGTAAGAAAAGCAGCAGGTTTTATTGATTTGTTTGTACTGGTCCTAACACAACAGGCTGCAGATGGCAACAAAGATTGAGAATGTCATTGTATTTCATAATTAGATATTTTTTTCTGCAGTATTTTTTTATTCCTATTGTAATTTAGCAGACAGGTCATGCCACATGACAGAGCTACACTTTTGAGCAGAGAATATATTTGACAGGCATGGGAAAAGAAGCAATTGTATAACAGGCAATTAAAATTATGTACAGCAGAATGATTTCTTGCAGCTTCTGGAGCAGAAAAGCTAGTACAAATATAATGAGCATACCGGAGAGCCAGGGCTAAAGCTACACAGTTCCCTCAGCCCCACGTTGCAAAAGAATATGTTTAGAATCATGCCACTGGTTGATTTTGTCTGTTAATTACTTGCTGAAGCACTTTGAGCTATCACACCACACGAGTCCCAGGAGCTACACAAGCACACAATGCAGCACTGGGCTCCCCGGGAGCACAGGCCCTCTAGCAACCCTCCAGCCCAGCCACGCAGGCTCCTGCAAGGCAGCAAACCTCGCAGAAGCTCCCTATCTGAATTCCCAGGCTGGGAACTCCAGGATCTATCCCGGGTGCCTCTTGTGCTGCCTCCTCCTGCCCGATCCCTGCCCACTTCTGTTGTCTTGCGACCAGCCTGGGGGTGACAGGGGCTGGGCTTTGGGGAACTGGCATTGCCCCAGGACTGCCCCACACCTCTCCCACAGGTCAGAACTACCGAGGTGCCCTTCCACCTCACCGCAGCTCTGCTGGGGTCTGCCAGTCCCTGCTCAGCAGGCAGCCCTGAGCTCCAACTCCCTCGCTGGCTGGATAAAACGTACGGTAAATTCTCCAACTGTTGGGTTAGTGACTCGCTGCCAACACAAAGGGCCTGCACAGCAGCTGAGGTGCATGTGCCAGCCACACAGTTAAAGGCATGGCTCCAACATCCCTGTGCAGCTGCAAACACGACCCTCTTACTCACACCAGTCCTTCTTGCCTCCTTGCCCAGACCGATGTGTTTTGGACACCTTACCATTGCTAGCTGAGCGCAGGCTCCTGCTACAGTGCTTTATTCAGCATGGCAACCTCTGTCTGGCAAAAGCAACTTACCTACTAAGCACTTCTCCTTCCAAAAACTTCTGTTGCCATGACAACATGAGTGAAAACTTTCATTAAGATGGCAATATCCCACAATTGGTCACAAAGAGACACTTTTAATTAGACACTACCACCTCCTGGTCAGTGCTGTATAACCTTCTGCTGCAAACAGTTTGAGGCATACCTGCAGATTAGGAAGTATTTCTGAAAGTGTTTACCACATGCAAGCAAAAACCAACTTCACCAACTGCTTGCTGGCAGCACCATGGCTTGCAAAGGTCTATGTTTACCGAGTAGAGATTCCAGACCTTGCAAGGCGGAAGCTAAACCAGTAATTTGGCAGGAGCTCAAGCTCAGGTATAGTTTGCATTACATTTATATGACAAACTCACTAAAACCACCCACCTATTTATCTTTTTAAGGAACTTGAAACTAAAATTATGCCCAAAACCTTTCTTTAGAACCAATCATTCCCATCACTGACACCCCCAGCCTTCATCTTTCCTTATTCATTGCACAGTATTTTTCCTTAGGCTCTACAGCCCTTACAGAAGGGCCTTTCCCTCTCTGATTTGGGTCCATGCAACATTTACCAGGGGCTAGGCCCTACCCTGCTATAGCGTCTTAGGTGTACTGAAGTATGAAGGAGTTAACGATGGTTTTGCTTCAACAGGAGTTCAGCCCAGGACATTTTCCAAAGCTGAACATTTGGTTTACTTCTGGCTCCTGCTTTGGAGGAGAAACTTGCATATGTACATTCATGTATGTGAAGAAACTTAGTGCCACTACAGAAGGTCTTACAGAATATTTTTTCCACCTGTGACTGAGAAGATGCAAGATTAACGTGACATGCACTGAGCTGAGTCCACCCTGCAGATGCAGTCATGATGCAGTGCAGGGATTCGCAGTCCCAAGAGCAGGTTGCAAGAGTCCATGCAAAGGAAGGCCATGGCTAGGGCTCTGAGACCTCCATGGGGAGGCTGGAAGGATCAGAGATGATGTTTACTTAGCAACTGTGACAAAGCTTAACTGGTTTACTGTAATGAGCATGCTGCTCACCTGGGCAGATTAACAACACATCAGTCAGCCACAAACAAAAAAAAAATAAACCAAGAGACTACACAGGTTAAGCTACAATCACCTTGTGCTGGTGCTGCTTCTTCCCTGTGAGAGCCTTCCTCAGGGTGATGGGATCCCAAACATCTGATCTCTCTCCATTAGTGGTTTGCTGCCCACCGCTTGAAAGCACCACTAATAGCAGCAGTTCTAGAACCAGAGTAGTGTATGCAGAAGTGATTAGAAACCGATCAGCAAAACAACCCTCAACCCTTCAGGACAACATTGCCCTCCTCTGGGAAAATTCACATATACATAGTGTCAGTGTCCAGGAGGCCACTGTAGGGCAGAAAATGAACATCAGCAGTTGATTTCTTAGTGCTGAGGAAGACTGTTCTGCAAGTCAGGATGTAAGCCACACGAAATTTTAGGGCACTGCAAATCCAGCCTTCTTATAGCTTCTGTAGCCCCATGAAACACCATATATCCTAGAAGCCACCTGTACTTTAATAAAAGGTGCAGGAAATGCATACAGAACACCAGACCATCTCAAACTAGGATCACACAGTTTCTAGCAGAGTGCTGAAGCACCCTCAAGTAGTAATCAAGTTTACATTTTTCACTGTGACACCCCCACCCCAAAGATTTCACCCAATTTACTTTGACAAAGCAGTGGAGCAAGTAGCTATGGTTTGCACACACACCATGTCCTGATAGCTCAGTGGAGGTCATGTACATCGGGATTTAGTGATAAATTCCTATGCTGAGTGACCACCTACAGTTCACAAGTAACAAAGAGGCTTGGGAGCGAGCTTCAAAACATGAGCTAATGACAGTAAGAAGCAAGGAATAAGTACATCAACACTCATCACAGCCTCCCAAGGTTTTTCTAAATGGAGCAGTTTTGCCATCTGCATCACTGAAACCCGTAAGTTGTACACATGGCCAGCCTTGGCATATACACGGGCATCTCAGATGATGCTTCATAAGTGCTCTTGGCAATCAGCCCTCACCTGCCAGCACTACGGCAGTGGTGGGTGCTGTCGTGCTCATGACCAGGCAAGAAAGGAGCTGACCAGGACCTGGTGAGGGAGCAGCACCTCCTCTCTGCTCCTCCTTTCATCACCGCCTCCCGGGCACCCGTGGCCCAGACTCCCAAAACCAAAGTACAGTGACACCCAAGAGGATGCAAGTGAGCCCCTGGCTAATGACACCATCACCATGTCTCCCCAGCACAGCAACAGTTTTTGGCTGAGCCACCAAAACTGGCACCAAGAGAGGAATTCCTGGAATACCTCAGTCAAGTATTGCATTTGAGATTTCAATTTACCTTAAAGAGATTTCAAGAGACAAAAATAAACAAACAAAAAACCC